>OY101448.1:145116767-145420276 GCA_956483635.1 Panzeria rudis | reverse complement strand
GATAGTATGGTGCTCTTGTATAGTCTTTTCCGACTTATTAATCATAGCGGTCATCGAAACATTCCTAGATCATCAGTGGCTGATAAAGTTTCTTGGTAGCTCTATTGCTGAGTGATTTAAAGAAAGTTCTAAGTAAGCCTTAAATAAAATCATTTCGTTCGACAAAAAATTTTAGTAATAACTGGGATTTTTGTCGATAGGTTGGCTGTTTCCTTGAAATTGCTTAAAATGGGCTTAAATACCGTTTTAAAAATTGTATCAAACCAATACACGTCCCTTTGAGGGGCCATGTCTTGGTAACCACAATGTATAACTAGCGTTGCATTCAACACCTGCCAGAAAACGCGGCTCTAGTGATTTACAAAAAGTATATTACTGACTTTCTGTAATTGAAAAGCTCGAAGGAAAAATAAATCGAAGATACCGCCATGTATAAATGGAAATGTTTAACGCAATAGCTCACACACAGCTTGATGTATTCCATTTAAATATCGACACATTCATGCTTTAAAATTATTCTCCCTAAAATTAAATATCTTAATTACCTCCTTCATTTTGCAAATAAATTTTTTTTTATCAAAGTTATGATTTGTTCTTTTTAATCCCTGTAATAAAAGCCTAATTACTTTTATGCCTGTTGCTTAATTAGTGGAGACTGAAAACAAATAAATATTGTTTTAAGTGCAAATTTAGTGCAAATGTACTTGAATAAAAAAAAACAACTTAAAAATATAGTTTCATAGTCTTCTTGCGTCCCCAAGGTGATTGTGTGTTAGATTGAATAAGTGCATGGCCTTGTTGGGGTAGAACTTCTTATCATATCTAAATTATTTAGGTCTTATTATTAAATGCCAGGTGTTTAACTTTTTTTTCGAAGATATAGCAGGTGTTTTTTTAAAACCCTTGCAAAATTTTTTAAAATCTTTATTGTTTAATTAAGAACATTAATGATGAAAATAATAGACTTGGGTCCAACTCGTTCGAACTCGCTCAGCAGATCGTTTTAGACACAAACCTATGATTAAACCCATGTATTTTAAATGAGTTCGAACGAGTTGGACCCAAGTCTAGTACCCAAGTTTAGTGAATTGAATCGGCTTAGCATGAAAGGTATATACATATTTGGATCCAACTCGTTCGAGCTCGTTCAGCAGCTCGTTTTAGGTACATACCTATGATCAAACCCAAGGTACAAGAGTTTGATCACAGGTTTGTGTCTAAAACGAGCTGCTGAACGAGTTGGAACCAAGTCTAGAAATATCTATCTTTTCATCGATTCGGTAAATCAAACAGTTCGTGGTTAAATAAGTCCAGGGGAAAAAATTTCGATAGGTGGAAATTTTGCGTATGAATATTTTTTATGATTTCACTTCTCTGAAAACAACCACCCTTTATATTCTAATGTATTTGATTTTAAGTGCAAACCTTTTAGGAATACATGTATTTTGTTTACGAAATAGATTTGCTTATCATTTTCTTTTTAACAAAATAAAAAATAAAAATTAAAATTAAAAGAAAATAAATATTTTGCTTCTAGCAGGTGGTTGCACCTAAAAATATAATCAATAGCGTTTTTATTGAAAAAGATATTCTTAAGCTAGATAAACTGAACTGTCTGTCCATCCAACATTTAACTGGTTGTTAATTATATCTATTCTATTTTAGGCAATGTTCTACCTAGAATTTTTTATTTTTTCACTCAATTAAAGTGCCTGATGTACTACCGATAAAGCCAATTTACACAGAAAAAATATTGTCCAATCTCTTCCACTTAACTGTTTACTCAGTAAAAACTTACTTTTTAAATATTTTTTTAGTTAAATCAATGTTCAAATGTTTGCTTCTATTGATTTTTATGTTATTTGAAAAAAGTACTGCCAACACATTTGAAAACCAAATAGTAAAATTATTATGTATTAAATGCATGTAAAATATATACGTAAGATTTTATGTTATGTCTAAAAAACCTTAAGTTTTTCAGAGTACGCAGCACTCGTATTTAGAAAAATTATTTCAATTAAAATACTTGAGTATTTTTTTAGATATAATAACGCTTTTTTTTTTATTAAATCAGGTATTTTTTTATTGGTTGTTATTTTTTAAATTGTACCGGGAGAAACAAGTGAACTTTTTGTTTTTATTTTCTTGCTAATCAAACACCACTACAACCTATGCCAACTTGTGCTTTTGGCTTAATTTTAAGCGCTTTTTGGTGTCTCAAAACACCAAATGTTTGGCTGTGGCGCTTTAATAAGAAAAAGCGCCAACTTGGTGCTTTTTAAATTTTCAGCAGTGCCTTTAGTGATTTTTACCAATTTTCATATTTTATGACTTTTATAAATACAAACTTACATAACTTTGATTTGCGAAAAGAAAGAGGTAGCAAATGCTGCTCATGTTAAACCTTCAAAAAAATTTAGTGCTGAGATAATTTCGACTACAAAATGCACATATGTGTATGATACCTGTGATGTGTAGATGTGAATGAGCCCTGTTTCCGAATTTCGAGACAAAGATGATAAATCTTAAGTATTATGAACGGAGAAGTAATCAACAAGCTTAACTTTTTTTAGTAAGTATTTTAGAAATTCGACAGAAATCGAAAGAATCTTTCAATAAAGTTTGTTTGTTCTATTCTCCGCATTAAGCAAGGATTTCTTCGCTATACGATTATTATTAAATATTCATGCAAATCGGTCAATATTTGGAGGTTGCAGTAAATTAATGAAATTCAGTAAACGCCATGCTGGTCGAAAACATTATTACGTTCAAATCATGGATTTCAAAAAGCTGTTTATATAAAAATTCAGATAAATCGCTAATTATTTAGACATCGCCATGATCGTCGAACGTTAATTAAAGTTTAGTTTCATTAAATCGCATTATTGTTGCTACATCCAACTATGGTCCGATTACTTCAGTTTTTGGTTTATATAGTTCTTTCGATGAATGCAGCCTTATGAAAACAGAATAGAATACGCTACTGATATTATATATGAGAAAGTAGACTTGGGTCCAACTAGTTCGAACTCGTTCAGCTATCTCGTTTTAGATACAAACATATGATCAAACCCATGTAATTTAAATGGGTTTGATCATTGGTTTGTGTCTAAAAAGATGTGCTGAACGAGTTCGAGCTAGTTGGACCCAATTGAATGAGAAAGTTTGTATGTTTGTGAGCTTGGATGTTTGATCCACTATAACGCGAAACCCGCTTAATGGATTTGGATGAAATATGGTAGACGGATAGCATATGAGGCAGATTAAAATGTAGGATACTTTTTAAGCAATAAAACGGGAGACAATGTATACTTTTTTTGTCAGCGACTGTTCTGGTATTTCAGCAGCTCGCTGTATCAAGAGAAGCAAGTAGCTATGTATGTTGGTGAAATACATCAGAATTTACAAAAAATCTGATTAGAATTTTTTGCTAGATACGGCTTTTTGCGCTTTATTTAACGATATGTAGGCATAATTTTTATATCAGTTTCTAGTTGTAGTGGTTCCAAGTAGAAATTCTGCTTATTAAAACTAATGTTTCTCTCCCTTATACGCCTGCTTAAGACAACAACAACAAAAAATAGGCTAGTGCTTTTTTAGCTCGAAATTACGTCTTTTAGTGCCTTTTTGAAATTTTATTGTGCTTTTTGCTCAAAAAAAAATTGGCATCACTGACCACTACATACATAGGTACATACACAACAACAAGCTTTCCATCAAGGCACAACCATACCAGGTGCGCTCGCCAGAACGACATCTAAAAATAACACAAGCATTTTGTTTTTGGAATATAACTGTACGATGTTAAAACAAAGCGAATCACATACATCGGCATAGCGACATCTAACCATAAGAAATATAAAAAAAGAAAGTCAGATTTATCTGTTATGGATGCTCTTGGCTTTCGATTGTTAACAATCACTCAATGATATGAATTTAGGTATATGTAAGAGTAAGTTTATGTGATCTCCTTACTGCCATTTTCCCACAGTGCTTTTGGTCGAGTGGTTGATGCGTTGGATTTCAAACCGGAAAGAGCTTATGTCGTTACTAGTTGAAGCTAAAATAACAAACAGTGAGTAAAAATATAAAATAAAACAAATTCAAAAGTGTATAATCGATAATAAATTGAACTTAAAAAAAGAAAGAACGGTGTCATGGGACACTGTGTTGGAAATTGTGTTACAGACTGTTTGACATGGCGAAGTTTCCGTCTAGCTCAGTTTTTCATTTTATCCCCAGGAGGTCCCAAGCCTTCCCGCCAGCCGCGTATCTGAACACAAAACAAAGGCACAACAAAAATCAAAAGCCATGTTTTGAATTTCATCAAAATCAGATTGATAGTTTCAAAGGTAAAGAAATTGTCCCCTACCTCCCCTAGTGGTCCTATTTTTAAAAAAGTGTATACCGTATGGCTTCTTTTAGAGTCAGGAGTATCTATGTTTTGAATTTCATCAAAATCGGATAGAGTTTCAAGGAGGAAGAAATTTCCCCCAAACCTCCCCACGTGATCCTATTTTTGAAAAATGTATAGCATTTGTCTTCTTTTAGACTTAGATCTATCTATGTTTTGAATTTCATCAAAATCGTTTAGATAGTTTCTGACGCAGAAATTTCCCCCTACCCTCCCTCGTGGTCCTAGTTTTTACACCTTTCTATGTTCTAAATTTCATCAAAATCGGTTTTGTGGTTATCCTTTAAAGCACAACAAACAAGCAAACAAACTTACTTACTTTCGCATTTATAATATTATTAAAGATAGTTAGCAGAGACACCTTCAGCTATCACTGCCACGAACTACTTACCCAAGCCACAAACCTTTTAGAAAAGATACAACCCCCAAAAACTAGGCCAAAAATCCCAAAAATACCAGGAGT
The DNA here is from genome assembly GCA_956483635.1 of Panzeria rudis. Taxonomy (NCBI): domain Eukaryota; kingdom Metazoa; phylum Arthropoda; class Insecta; order Diptera; family Tachinidae; genus Panzeria; species Panzeria rudis. The sequence goes on along the minus strand of OY101448.1, from coordinate 145,415,399 downwards.
TCCCCGATACTTCCCGGGAATATTACGGCAGCACCGAAAATCAAAAAATCCGCTGTGGCAGCACCATTATGCTATGTAGCTGTTACCAGTATTTGTAACCAGTATTCGCGGCCAGTATTTTTTCATTTTCAAAAATTTTTTGTTTTACCACCCAGCATTAGTTTTTGTTATTCAAAACATTGATGTGCATGGCGTGCCATAAGGTACCTACGTTCCAAAAAAAATTTGTTGACAATTTAATAACAAAATTGTTGTTATTTTAATTTATAATCTTGATTGATTTTTTTTGGAAAATTTCAAGTATATTTATTGTTTAATATCCTATTATATTAATTAAAAATTTAAAAGAAAATTTTCAATTAATTTCGTTTACTAGGATTTACGAATTTTTTAATAGGTTGTAATCTAAATATTTTGTTACTCAATTCTTCGGATTTTTTAATCAAAGCGAATTTTTATTTTTTTCTGTGTATGTTGACTTTGATAACACAAGTACTTAATTTACGACACACAAGATTCAAGTCTTGCGGACTACAGATAAAATTTTTTTTTATATTAAAAATATTTATATGGCCATGTTTGATTCATATTTTTGTTCAAACTTTATAAATAGTTTTCTCTACATATATCGTCCCTACCATGGTCCAACTATTGAATGGGAAAATCGATACTTTTCAGAAGTTAGCACCTTAGGATATATGGTTTATTCTAGATCATTGGTCAGCGAAACAGATCGCGTGTCCTTTTTTTTATTTTACTCTCACACGTACGTACTAGGATATTTAACCGGTTAATCGATTAACCGATTTCTATAATGTTCACAATGAACCGTGCTAAGATGAGTCTGATGATGAATTGACAATAGAAGAAAATAAGAACTTACAAAAAAAAATGTTAACTTTGAAATGAGAGCTATACTGAAAAAGTACAACTGTACTAAATTTATCGTACATGTTGCATTGTACTATTTAAGTCACAAGTGCATACTTCAAAATAGTTATCAATTTAAATTAATTAAATGTTTATTTTTACAAATCTTTTTTTGTTTTTTGTTTTAATGATAAAAATAACAAATGTACTCGGCGAAATACGTTTGAAGTATTTGTAAATGTGACAATACACCATTTGTGTGCACTCGCCTTGCACAATTTTGATAAGAAGCTAAATTGCCTTCAGCAGGTGTATTTAGGTACATTTCATTGGAGTTTTTATCAACAGAAAAAATGTTGATGAATTTATTTTTATTGACTAATTAAGAACATTAGAACTTATAAATCTTCAAAGAGCACCACACATGGCCGGGTTGTGTCAACATTGGTAATATTTGAAAATTCGTTTAAGCATTGACATCTGTTATAAATTATTAAATTGCAAGATTGTTATTCATAATTAATTGCTATATTAATTAAGACTAAACTTTAATATTTATAGGACAGTTTTTTAACAGATTTAAACTTTTTTTCATTATCTCGATAACGTCAATTCAGAATTGTGTTAGCAGTGATATTTTGTAAAATTTGTTGAGTAACTTCCTGTTTTATCATCCCTGATTACATGAGTAATTTTAAATTTTATCTTCTTTTTTGCTTGCCCATCTTTGTTTGTAAAGTTTTAACAACTTCATTTAGCTTTAGTTTTAACCCCTTAACAAACAAACTGCTTATGTCCCTGTTTAAGATCCTAAGGGAAATCACTGATAAATATGTTATTTTTACCTTCTTTATTAATCTCTAGCATTTGGATGATTTGTTAAAGGGCTGGTTATAAAACCTTCCAAACTAAAAAAGAAGGTTTTCTATCCTACGTTCTAAAATGGCTAAAGAGTGTCATATTATTTATTCATCACTTGGTATCTTTATGCTCAGCTCACTTATGGCACGAACTCACGTAATGTCCACATTTACTTACAAATATACATACTCATAGTTACAGACACATGTTTATCTTGCTACCAGCCAGCCAACATGCGACAGCAGGCAATGGAACAGTAGCAGGCTCACAGTGGCAGATTGTTGGCTTTAGACATGAAATTTAACCCCCGAATAAATAAAAGCAAAAAAATTAATGAAAAGATGGGGAAGATGAACATTACTTTTCTTTTTAATAATTTTAATAACTTCATATGAGGAGTCAGTTTACCTTTGAGAAAGTTTAACAGAAATTAAGTTAACAAAAACGTTCCATTAGTCATACTTTATTGTTACATTATTTAGGCGAGCATATTTTTATGAAACCTTAAGCTGGCAATACTGGTTACTCGTGCTTGGATTTTCACTTCGTGAATTTATAGTGAGCGGTACTTCATCTATACATTTCAATGGATAACACTTTATAACAATATAACAAGGTTATAGCGACCAACAAATATATACGTGTATCGGCGTTTTGAATGTTTACATATGGGATTCGGTGTTAGGGGTTATGCCTTTTCTTGCCTTTTGCACATAGTTATACTGAAGCGGCATAGGAAATCGTGTAAGTCTTGCATTTAAAGTATAAGATATGTTCAGCTATTCAATGTAAAACACCACTGGAAATATTTTTGTGGCGCATGTTAACTCTCTAACTACTCGTCTTATGGATCCTTTTATCTCTAATAAAAAAAAGTCAAAGAACTCCGCATCAGCCAAGATATAGCGGGATGAAATGTTCTACAAAAATGCTCCTCGTGATGTATATAAAAGTACTAAGCACATGTTATAACTCAAGACTTCGGCTTACACCATTTCCTATGCCGAGTACTAATTGTGATTAAGTACGAAATTATCATATAAGCTCATTTTAAGTGGATTTCTGGCGTTTAAGTCCCCAGGAAAAATATCCGTCTACCGGAAGCAGGTTTGTAAGGGAGACATTTCGGTACTCTCCCTTACCAACCTGCTTCGGTATTACATGATTTTTGTATCGGATGTCCCACTTGGTAGGTCTCGAGGTATGAGCTTCTTTCTGCGCATCCTAGATGCATTAACCTCATGTCTTTTTTATATGTATATATTAAAAACTAATATGATTAGTTTGAACGTATTTTTGCTTTGTGAATCCAAATTGATTATTAGGCTAAGGGCCATTATTACAACTTGGTAATAGCTAAAGGCAGGATTTTGTCGGACGAATAAGCAGTCTATCGTTATTAAGAATGTACTTTAACCAACCAGGTAAGATCAACTTGTCATTAACTTATCGCTCAGTTTCAGTTAAAGCAATTTTGTAATAAAAATAAACTGCTTAAACGTCCGATAAAATTCTACCTTTAACTATTGGCAAGTTGTAATTATGGCCCTAAGGCTCGTAGCTTTATATTCAGAAAGAATTGGACATGATTAATATTCCAAGGAACAAGCGAAAAATTAACATCAACTTAATTTTTCAACGTACACAGCAGAACAGAGTTGCGCCACTTTAGGAAGCCGCTACACTCCTAGCGTCAGTGCTCACGTGTATTTTGCTTATCACTTGTAAGGTGGCTCTGCTGAATGTGATTTTAATTCTTATATATACAACTTTTTCGTGAAAATTTAATACGAGAATTAAATTACTCCCAAGCTGATATTAATACACTTTCTCAGCGTTGCCGTCGGTTTATTTTTCATCATTCCCATTTTTCTGATTTTTGTTCTACTCAAGATAAACATTTCTGGTTTGATTTTATACTTAAGTATAATTATATGAACATGTAGACATGTGAAAAGCTCAAGCCAGTAGCTAATTGTTTATTAATATGATTATTTCGAATGTATTTTTGCTTTGTGAATTCAAATTGATTATTACGCTAAGGTTCGTAACGTTATATTCAGAAAGAATCGGGCATGATTAATATTCCCATGAACAATTTTTAAAACAATTAAAAATTTTTTTTGCTCTTTATATCACAATTTCACCTACAATTTGGATAAATTTTTTATTTGAAATTATTTTATCTTATTTTTAAATTTATTTATGTATTAAATGGTACAAACACAATTGGAAACTATATTACAGTACAATTTACTTTTATTAAATACTTTTTGCTCGCGTATTGAATCAGGAATCGATCTCACGATCTCCGCATGGTAGACTAGAAGAATAAAAAATCAAACTACATTGTAAAAATAACACTCGCATCCATATTTGTATCCACGTAAGCGAGAGAGGCTGCACTATAAAAAGGTATGAGTTGAATAAAAAACTTCGGGTTTAAAAAACATAAATAGACGACCACCTTCCTGATGCGTGCGATGAATTTCTTCATTCGCTTTCGCGATTGCAACCTCGTAAGGCAGAGGGGATGCATTGTGTGCTTTTGCCACATTTATTTTGTATGATGTACTTTTGCAAATCTATAGTAGCTAGCATTTAATGGAAAATATTCTTTTAGAACATATCAGCCCACTATATCGTCGCTGAAGGGTAGTTTTTCCCATTTGTTAAGAAATGGACCAAAACACCCATACAAGGAATAGTTAAAGGGTTGAAATGTTACACAAAATTGTTTCTCGCGGCGTTTCACGTAAAAGTTCTAAGAAGATCTTATAACTTAAAAGTTAGGTTTACACATTTTAACTTCCCCCCTAAAATGAATTCCAATTCAAAGCGCCAATACACCCCAGCAAAAATAAATTTGGTACAACGAAGCAGGTAGATTAATTGGAGGTGCTTCGGAGATGCGGAAAAGCACACAGTGCATCCCCTCTGCCTTACGAGGATGCAATAACGTAAGCGAGCGAAGAAACTTACCATACACACGATGAATTTTGTTGGCTATTTATGTTTTTTTCATGTGTTTTAAACACGAAGTTTTTTATTCAACTCGAAATTTTTTATAGTGCATCATCTCTCGCTTACGTGGGTACAAATATGGATGCGAGTGTGATTTTTGCTTCGTAATTTGATTTTTTTATTCTTCCATTGAATTGTGTATGTTCTTGTCTGCCATGCGGGGATCGTGGGATCGATTCCTGATTCAATACGCGACCAAAAAGTATTTAATAAAAGTAGTATTTAATAAATAGTAGTGTAATATAATTTCCAATTGTATTTGTGCCATTTAATGCATAAATAAATATAAAAACAACATAAAATAATGGCAAATACTCGTAAAAAATTACTCCAAGTGTGGTAAAATTGTGATATAAAGAGCAAAACATTTTTTAATTATATACATATAAAAAAGACATGAGGTTAATGCATCTAAGATGCGCAGAAAGAAGCTCATGCCCCCAGACCTACCAAGTGGGACATCCCATACAAAAATCATGTAATACCGAAGCAGGTTGGTAAGGGATAGTACCGAAATCTCTCCATTACAAACCTGCTTCCGGTATACGGATATTTTTGCTGGGACGTTTATATTTTCTTAAGTGCCCAATGTCAGCGTCAGTCGTTAGAACCATGTTACCTTTTTTGTATAGTTTAATAGATAAAATCTTTACTACGCCTCAAAATAGTGTTTTGTTATAAAAAGAATGCCTAGGAATGACAGCTTGTGCAAGAAAGCTTAATGACCACCAGACACGGCAAATTTTCACGTACAACCAGCCACGGGACATACTTCTCCTCTAAGTAAATATTTTCCGGTACCGATTTCGGGATCCGAGAAGTTGAATTCGGACACACATGTCGTTGCCTTAATATAGAAAAGGCCTAACTCATTTTTTTAAATCCAGTTTTTTCTACATTTCGATAGATGAACTTCTACTCTATCGAAATATGCAAAAAAAACTCTATTTGATAAAAATGAGTTAGGGCCTTTATATATTAAGGTAGTGATGACGCTGACGAATGGAGTGGTCTGCCAAAACGTTTCTACTTGAATACTTTCGCGTAGTAGGCAGCCTTGTAAATCAACCAACAAAATATTTTCGTCCAGACGTTTATAAATTGTGTTGTGGCGATTTTAAAATTTTTACATGGAATTCATTTTGTTCCATTTCAAAAATAAAGATGTTAAATAATTTTATATGTTTGCTCATCACATCTTCTCTTTGGGGAATTATTATGAATACGAGTGCAAAATGTTAAATTACTTTCTTAAACACAATACTCTTCTAAATTTTATCGATTATGACAGATGGTTAAAACTGAAATTGCATTTTTTCTTATTTAGTATAAAATATTTATGAGGAGGGATTTTGAAAACACTCTATTACCGTTACACTTTTTAAGGAATTTGCCTCTTAGTGTGGCAAATGATGTTTGCACATGTTACAATTGGTTTTCCATTTGCTTGTGTCCTGTTAAAATAAAAAAGAATTGTGGCGTTTCCTGTTGGCTTCTGGCACATACCACATTAATATTTCATTTCGTGTAAATAGAAAAATATTAATAAATTTTGTATAAAAGAGGGGTTATATTTTTAGCAATAATATCATTTGGCAAATTGTTTTATCAATTACAATTTTCAAGTGCTTATAAATATTTGATTTGCTGTTCAGAAAATTATGTTTTCTGAATTTTTATCATAGAAATTTAGTTATAAAAATTTATTGAGATTTTTGATTTGTTTTTAATGGGAAATATAAAGAGTTTGTAAACATGGAAGCTAAAATAGAATACGACTGCAACATAAAGCGAAGAAAATGCCATATTACTATCGGTGACCATATCGCTCCCATCATTTGTTTTTAACTAGTTGCTCTTTTCGTTTTTCTTTTTTCCCTAAACCAGTGGTAGGCACAACTTAAAATGTGTTTGTATTGTTGCTTAATAGTATTAGTGAGGCGACAGGGCTTCCCACCAAACACAAAGTCAAACGTTTGAAATATGATGCCGCATTCTATTTCCTTAGGTAAGATTTTACGCATTTGAAATTAAACAAAACATTTTAAAATAGTTTAGATTGGCAAAATACATTCATTGTTTGAGTAAAGAAGAATAGTGTTGCTGATTTTTGTACAATATTAATAAAATTGTACATATTTATAAATAATATAATAAAACATGTTTTAAATATGATGCGATATTTTTCGCATATCATCAATTTGAAATAAAACACGAGTGTTTGCTGGATAAATATTCTTGAAAAAAATTATAAAAAAATATCTAAGCATCCGCCTCATGTGCATTCGTCGCTGCCTCATCGACGGCTAAATGAAAAGAGAGTAAGAATACGTGTGAATGCTCTCAGCACAATTGTGCCATGAAACGCCGACCCGACCAAAGCCCTAAAGTGAAAAGTATAAGCTTTCGTTTCACAAAGGGAATGCAATTTTGAAAAATATTGTAACATTATTGATCTAGTAAATGCATAAATACAACGGAAATCAATGTTTGCGAACCACATCAAAATAGAGCACGACGACTTATAACTAAGCGACTGCCGACAGACCACGTATGTATGTTACCGTTTAGCTTTAAGCTATATACGCTTAGACGACAGCAGGCTACACGGCTACACGACTACAAATTCTGTTGGCTTCAATTGTCGTGGTGTAGTCAGCTACTTAATTATTTTGAACGCGGCAGCTACATCGTAAACAGCTGACATTTAAGTTTAACGTTTCAGCTGTTTGCTGTAGAAGTCTAGATTTCAGTGGTGCCCCATACATGAAAACTCAGATAATAAAATTTTAAAAATGCATTTCACTCGCAATGGGTTAAAAGATTTTAAAAATTTATATAACAATAGAAAGGCATTTTAGAGCACTTTGAAATGATACTAATATCGTTAATATGTGTTCTATATTCTAGGAGTTACAACCAATTAAAAATAAAAGTTTTGAACCGCCGAAAAAAATTACACCATCATTTTTTATTTTTGAAAGGGCTATTACCTTATGTTTTTATTTTATTTTCAACAATTTGCATATTCATGACCAGTTTGAAAAAAATTTTCAAGCGCTTATTTATTTCCCATTTCTCATTATGTTGGCAGCACTAATATGCTTTAGTTTACAATAATTTGTTGCCTTAAATTTAAACAGATGGCAATGCTAATTGTTAAAAATGTTCTCAAAAGCGAAACGTCGCCAAAAAGTACAGGAAAAATAAAAATGGTTCAAGCCTGGTCATATTGTGGTCAAGAATAGGTTGTAAGAAATACGAACGGACATCAAAGTAAAAAAAATTCTTGATAATTTACTGAAAAGGTGAAAGCACCATTAAACAATATATAAATATAGAAAATTTCGATCCCCCTGAATCTACTTTATCATTAACTTGTATGTTTAGCAATAAATTGTCTTATTTAGTTTGTAAATAATTTCGTTAACTAGATAAACGTTTAAAGTTTTACAGTCGTCATTTAAAAAAATTGAAAATAAAAATATATATATATAAAAATATTTAACTATCAATAATTTTCTCATAAAAATATCGCACAAAGTACGGTTCAATTAAAACTTATGTAAGTTAAAAAAAATTTTTAAACATTGAATCGAAATGACTTGGCTTGTTTTGGTAACAATAAAAGATCTCAACGAGAATACGACTATAAAATATTTTTTCATTGTATTAAATTAGTGACTAAACAAATAATAATAAAAAAGGCTAGTCCAGAGAAACAGGGTGAAAAAATCTATAAGAAACAAGCAAGAGCACAGTATTCGATAATTAATAATCTTGCATATCTAAGTAAACGATAGTACCGCAGTCCATGTTCCGACCTATATTCATAAGGCGTATATAACATGAAATCATTTCTTAAGAGAAGTAGCATAAAAACGGATCTCAGCTTGGAAAACGCTACACTCGTTCCGTAGCCTAAAAGACCTACAAATGTCCGTCCCCAAAATATAGACACCAGCTCCCGTGCCTGTTTCCATTTTGAACCCGTCCGTGAAAACCGCACAGCCCCCATAAAGCCTATCAGATTCGGATCAAAAGTCCCTATCCGGAATCACTAATGAGGGTGTCCTACCAAAATCAATTTCAGCAACCTTAGAGTAAGTGAACCCATGACCCCCCCGCTAAAACTGATCTCAATTAGGATTGCTGTGTGACCTGTTACTCCTGTCCTTACCAACGCTGCCTCTAGTAGTCTTAGGAGACTCCTTGCTACCGTTCTCATTACAAAATCCTATATGGGAAGCAGATGAAAAATGACATCCAAGGCAGCTTGAGGTGTGCTCCTCTGGACTCCTGTGATGCCCAGAGAGGCGCACCTCTGCACCTAAGCAAGTAATCTCCTATGACCCTCTTTCCTCAACGACTCCCACCACACCACACAGCCATAGGAAACAACCGGCCTGACAACAGTTGTGTAAATCCAGTTTACCACCTTCGGTTGCAGACCCCAGTTCCTCCCAACGGAGTTCCTGCATGCGTAGTAGGCATTTACACCTTTCTTTAGCCTTTCTTGAGTGTTCCTCATCCATGAAAGTTTACTATCCAAGATGACACCGAAGTATTTGGCCTCCTTTGCTAGCCCTAGCTCTACTCCTCCAATCCTAGACAGTACAAAGCTGTCTACTTTGTATTTCCTGGTAAAGAGGACTAACTCAGTCTTCTCGAGGTTGACCCCCAGTCCCTTACTACTAGCCCAGGAAGATAGTTCGTCAAGCACCGACTGCATGACTTCACAGATAGTGGTAAGAAATTTTCCGCATAGGCGACTATCTTCCGGCCGCTCCTGTCGAAGCGCCTAAGAATTTCATTCATCGCCAGCAGCCACAGTAGGGGTGATAGAACTCCTCCTTGTGGCGTGCCCCTAGTCGCCAATTTCCTCAGGTTCACGCCTCCCATACCTGAGTTGATAATTCTGCCACTAACCACATCATGAAGCACGCTGTCCACAGACCTGCCTTTTAAATAGGCATGCTGAGCACCACTGATGACGCGCGTATCAATCGTGTTCCTAAGATGCAGGTCGATCAGTCGCTCCAGTGTCTTCAAAAGAAAAGACGAAAGACTGATCGGCCTGAAGTCTTTCGGCTTTAAGTGGCTCGTCTTACCCGCCTAGGCTATGAAGATGACCCTAACCTCTCTCCAGCCTTCGGGTATAAACCTTCTAAACAAGCATATCCTGAAGATTTTCACCAGAGACATTAGTACGCGCTCCGGGACATTCTGCAGCATGGCCGGAAAAACACCATCGGGTCCCGGTGACTTATAGGGGCCAAAAGTGTTTATTGTCCATGCTGCTCTTTCCAATGTCACTATGTTGTCTACTGTCTCACCTAACTGTGGTACCGCCAATGAGACGAACCTAACCCCAGCCGCTACCTCGTTCCTTACTTCTCTACAGCCAGGAAAGTGTGTGTCCATAAGCACAGATAAGGTCTCAGAGCTGGATTCCGTCCATGAGCCATCCACTCTTTGATTATGCCCAGGGGCCGTAGGGTCCCTGGCCAGTATTCGCCGAAACCTCGATAGCTCATTGACGGAATCGATCTCCTCACAGTATTTCCTCCATGAGGTCCTTTTCGCTCTCTTTAGATCTCCCTTGTACCTGTTGTACAACACTTTATGGCTGTTCTAGTCCTCCATCCTGCCCGTGAGTTTCGTCCTATGGAACAGCCTCCTTACCGAGGACCGCAGATCCCTCAGATCCTTGGTCCACCACGAAGGCTCCCTTTTACCTGGATAAACCTATGGACAGGATAGCTCATAACTTTCTATGCAGTTCTTAGTGAAATACTGCACCTCCTTTTCAAGTCCCCTTTGTGTCTCTACACCGCGCAGAGTGTCCCTTGCTCTAATGTCAACTGTGGCCCTGTAGGTATTCCAATCTGTCCTTCTTGGATTCCTATATGGTTCACGCCTTGATCCTGCAAAGTTTAAACTGAAGTATATCCTACTGTGGTCTGAAAACGTACAGTCAGCCCTCCAGTTCTCTACAAAGCTCTTGTTGGCTTAATTGACACTAGTCTTGAACTCAAGATCTCAGCGTTTGTAGTCAAACCCGCTAACCATTCAGCCAGCAGCACCCTGTTTAAACACCATCATAACTTTATTCCTCTAAGGTCCATTATTTCACCTCGGCACTAAAACAGACGTTAGTTGCAGGCACTTTTAGCAAACGTGAGCGATAAACTTGCCTGTAAAATAAAACTTATCTTTTTCATAATATGGCTATAACAGGGCATTTTCCGACTATTGTTAATGGTTAAAGAGTCCAGCGGTAACGTCATACACAGGGGATATTCACATATTCTGTAAAGCTATTTTCGGCATTTTTATACACCCCCCCCCCCTCCCTCTTTAAGATTTTTACAAAATCTTCAGTATCAATTATGTAATCCGCTTACGGTGTTCCACTGGAGAGGAGTGGATATACTGGGGGACTTCGTCGTACCATCAACATGAATGTCGAATCTGTTATCGGTGAAGTCAAGGCTAGCAGAGGAGGCTAAACGCTTAGGTGTTTTCTAGATAGTAAGCTTTCGTGGAAAAGGAATATGCAGTAAAAGGCTCAGTGCTTACTACTTATGCAGAAACTCCATTGGAGAGAACTGGGGTCTGCACTGAAAGTGGTAAACTGGATTTCCTATGGTTGTGTAGTATGGCGGGTTGGTATTGAGGTAGGAGATTCGTAGAAGCTTACTATCTTAGGTTCAGAGGTGTGCATCGATGGGCATCACAGTGCCCAGAGGAGCACACCCCAGCCTGCTGTGGACGCTCTTCTTCACCTACTTCCCATACAGGACTGGGCAAGGGGTCTTTTTAAGCGCTTAGAGGCAGGTTTGATGGAAACAAGATTAACAGGTCACACAGCAGTTTTAGCGGGTGGGTCTCCGTAACCCCTGAGTTCACGGCTTCTAAGGTCGTTGAAATTGATTTGAGTAGGGCAACCTCAGTGATGATTCCGGATGGAAACTTTTTAATCCAATCTGATAGGCTCTAAGAGCAATGCGAGTTCTTTACAGACGGATCAAAAATGGGAATATGCACGGGCACTGGTATTTAGTTTTGGGGACGGACATTCGTAGTTATTTCCGACTACCGAACGAATGGAGCATTTTACTAACTGAGATTCTAGCGATCGTCAGAGCCATGGAACTGGTGGCCAGAAATGTGGCTGAAGGTGAGAAGGTAACCTTCTACGTAGGCAGTCAGGCTGCGCTAAAAGAGTTGAAGGGACATAGTGTCAAATCGAAATTAGTTAGTGACGGTATGGGAGCTTATGGACAAATATAGTGCCGGACGATGTTGGGTTCCTGGTCACTGCAATGTTGAGGGAAATTAAAGTGCCGATGAGCTCGCAAGAATAGGGTCAGCGTTAGATGAGGAAATGTGTGACAGATAGGCTAAATTAATGATGGGTCATTCCTATAGAGAACTCAGTAATTGAGTGTTGCACGGGTACTGAAGAAGATCAGTATAGCTGTCATCTGCCTTTGTGGTAGCTTGCTGGTTATTGTTTGGTTGAGCTCGGCTACATCGCGTTAGCTGTTGATGTATTAAAAGTTTAGATAGCTCACACTAGAGTTGGGCAAAATCGTTCCTTTTGTGGATTCGTTCCGACCGATCCAAAATACTAAAGTCACCAGGCCATTCCTCTCGTTCATCGTTCTGGTTTTTTTGTTTGAACACTGAATGAACGAGAAACGAGAGAGTGTCTCTGTCGGCTCCTAAAAACGTCAACAAACATTCTTCATTATTTATTTTCATTTTCCGACATAATAACAATAAAATAATTCTTTGTTTTCGTAAAATATTTGTAAAAACACAATAGCCCACAACAAGCAACAAATTTTCGAAAATAATAAAATCTATCATAAACATAAATAAATAAATCATACTCTATACAAAAAAGTGTACACAAATAAGTGAACGAAACAAATGTGTTGTCTAGAATGTTTGTCAAAGCAAATTAATTACTCCTTAAGACGGCTTGTGATTGCGGAACGAGGAACGATAGAAAAGGACCGTTTGGATTCTCGTTATCTGAAAATATTTATAATTTGTTGTTATGTATTAATAAAATAAGTAGACATCAAGTACTTTTTAAGTCAATATGTGTTTGTATATGAAAACTAATTTTTGCCGCTTAAACTTATAAGTCATAAAGTACTTGTCTTTAAATATGGACAAGCACAGGTTCGTATCCCAGCTGGATCAACAAAATAATGATTTTTAAAAATATTAATAAAAATAAAATGTGCATAACTTTTTTTTTGTTTATTTGACTACTTATTTTTTAGCTTCATGTAAGCCAAATAATGGCCCTTATCGTGTTTGGCGATTTTCGCCTTCGACTGCAACATTTTTGTAATAGATTAAAGAAAAGTGTAGAGTGCTGTCTTTAATCTATAACGAAAATGTCGTAGTCGAAGTCGAATTCGCCAAATACGATAAAGGGGAATAACTAGTTAATTGCTTCGACAATGACATTTGTTAGGGGTACCCCTTACTTTTTGGACTTCTCAAACAAAAATAAGTAGTTATCGTGTCAAATTGTAAGTAGTTATGACTTATACCCTGTTAAGACATGCATTTTTAATTGACACAATTTAATTTTAATTGAGTAGTTAAATTAAGTTTGCTATTTCGGCTTTCTAGTTCAATATTTTGAATTAATGTCAATTCAAATTATTTTTATTAAGATTGGAGTGTTGGAATATTCAAATCAGATTAGCAAAACGGATCAGTACTACTGATTTGGACAGGCCGGTACACCGTCTCATCAGCGTTCTTATTCACTTTTACCACTTATGAAGGTGAATGCTTTTTACAAGGAAACATCAGCTATTTAACTAATTTTTGCCAGCCACTGTATACAATTTTTAGTTCTCACAGAACATACTTCGCAGTAAACATACTTATCACAAAGCATTGCATTTCGAACTTTACTCAATTTTATGAAACAATTAAGTACTGATGGCTCAATTTATTAATTGAAACCTTGATTGGTAAATTGAGTTTAATTAAGGCCTTAATTGCGTAAATTTCCCAAATTTCGCAATTAAAGCGTATGTCTGAACAGAGTATTAAATCCTCATATACTTTTTGCTTACCAGTAAGCAAAGTTTTTGCTGGCATGCTTAAGAAGTTGCAACGTGTGTGTTCCTTGCAAGTAACACGGTGCCTTCGGGGAAACTCGGAGGTGTTAAGAGTGATATGACCATACCTTAACAAATTTGATTTTTAGCCTAAAAATTATTTTTAATTTTATGATAAGCAAACTCCATATTAAAGCAATAAAATTTGTACCACTTTATTCAATTCAGCCTGTCTATCTGATGCACTCATACACAATTATGTATGGAAATGGCAGCAAAAAATTAATAATAAGAAAATTATTAAAACAAATATATGCATGCAAAAAAAACAACCTACAGATAAAATTTCTGCACCTGCAGCTCATAAAAACAAATTCTCTATTACACAAATTAATATGAATTAGTTGTATTTCCCAGGCCTGCAAGTATAAATTAGGCCCCCACAAGAAAATAAAATTGGATACAAACAAACAAATAAGCAGACAAACGACAGACAGGCAGTCAGACAGACAGACACACATACAAACAAAATGACATAAATGATATAAATATAAATTATATTTAAATAAATAAAATGAAAATTATTTATAAATAAATACACTGGGATTTAAAGCGTATGAAAGAAACTAACATAAAATTAAACTCTACTAGACTCATACAAATTGTAACTTGCTTCTTCGGTAGTGAATGTATGGAACACAAACGTGCTGTGCGTTGCAGTCAATGCAGCAAACACTTTGCAACACACCGTTCAAAATGCGTTTTGAATTTTTTATTAAATGAAAAATGAAAAGAACAAATTAAAAATAAGAAATAAATAAATAAATTTTTATTGGTATGTTAATTACACTGACCATACATGTCAATTCAGTTATTAAAAATTTTAACAGAAAAGAAAAAAAGCGTTTTTTAAATAATTTACTTGTAGTACACATGTTGTCTAGTCGCATTAGAAAATGGCTTTTTGGCGCCAACAATTTTCGAAAATCCAATAATTTTTTGTACTTAAAATGAAACGTTTTCATAGACATTTAAGTTAATTTTAGAAATCTATAAGAAAAAATCTATGAACAAAAATTATTAAAACAGGTGAATACGTGCTGACACATACTGAACATTCTTCTCAACAACAATTAACAATAAAAATTATTTCTAAACAACAAGACGTGAAAATAAATAAAAATAATATAAATATACAAATTTAGTGGTGAAAAGAAAGAAATATGTATATAAAAAAATTAAGTAATACGAATGTGATAATAAACATCGCTAATTTTAATTTCAGCACGTAGAAATGATAAAACAAATTTTTTAATTTTTTTTAGAGAAAACTCAACTACTTAACTGGGTTTTGTTTGTAGCCAATAGAGTTAAAGTTGGAATATTTGGAAAATCTCGAAGCAAGATTGAGTTGTTTTTTATGGAAGATGATAAATATAAAGCTAAATTTTATTCAAAGTTCTTTAATTAGTTAGGCTTAAGTTATTTTTAATTTAATCTTTCGATGAAATTATTTTTTATTTAAGAAAGAAATTCTAAAGCATGTGAATATTGAACGTTCAAATAAATGAAAAAGCTTAGAATAGTTGAACATTCTAAGAAAAAGACAGTTAGTGAAGTTCCGAACATTTAGAAAAAGTTAATTAATAGGTGCGACTCGCCACAAGATGGCGACAGTCTGTTAATTGAGCTTATTATAATTAGTAGGATTTTCGCTACAGTGTTGTTGCCACTGTCAGTGGTGGTAAAGGACTCTGACGAGTAGACTTGGTGGTCACGAAACAGCTGTCAGTGCAACCCTCCGTACATCCAAATTTTTCTTTGAATGCTCAATATTCACATGCTTTAGAATTTCTTTCTTAATAAAAAATAATTTGATCAAAAGATTAAATTAAAAATGAACTTAAGCCAAACTAATTAAATAACTTTGGATAAAAACCATACAGTTCGATTAAAAATTCATAACTCAATTGCTAAATTTAATTTTAGGAATAAAAATTGTATTATGAATTTATTTGTTTTTGTTTATGACAAATTAAGTAAATGATATCAGATAATGTGCGCATACATGCGATAAGGCGATTTGTACATTTTCTTCTCTACAAATATAGAATGTACTTATAACTTTGTCACTCTGTTTGCTCTTTCTGGAATGACAGTGGTTTACAAAAAATTATTAATTATATTCAGCTCAATTATGCATTTTCCCGGGGAGTATTTTCTCTTCGCATTCATTTGTTCCCGGGGAAAATCCAACTACAAAACAAAGCAAAACAAAAGAAATAAAGGAGAGGGAAATATCTGGATCAGCTGTTTAGTGTTTACATTTCATTCTGCACTAAGGCAGGAGTTCAGTAATAAAAATGCCTAAAACAAGAGAGATATAACATTCCGGTGTTCATTTAAATTTGTTGTCATAAATAAATGCTTTTATAATAGTTTGACATTTTTTAATTTGAATTTAAAATTTTTCCATTAGTTCCCTTCAAAATGTTTGGGGCAAAAATCACAAGAATTTCTGCCTTTCCCTCATATTTAGAATACTTACTTATTTTCCCTGGGAAACTTTTTCCGTGATTTTATTTAGAATAGGGGAACAGGGAATAGGGAAAAAACTCCCCGGGAATTTTTATTCATAATTGGGCTGAGTATGTCGCATACTCCTACAGGAAAGAGAACATGTTCCAAGACAAATCATGAGACTGATGAAGTTGCCATTGGAAGGGGTCAAATGACAAAATTAAGATACTCTGTGATATATTCTAGAATCTAGATCCAAACTTTATGTACTTTTCCTGTGGTGATTTCTTTAATATATACTACTCAAATTACTGTACTTTAAACAAGTATTTTTGATTTGGAAAAATCTGCTGCAAGAAAAATCGACAAAAACTAAAACGCCCAAAAAAATTTATGCAATATCGGCAAAAAAAAATTATGAAAATTGCCCAAAAATTATGAAATAAAGCCTAAAATATAAAAAAAATTAAATATAGCTCAAAAATTGTGAAAAAGCACCCAATATAAATAAACTAATTTTATGCGATAAACCGTTTTGCAGAGTAAGGATTAAGAGAGAGTTCCCTCTTTGGTTATGTTTAATAGTGGCTTCGCTAAGTAAATAGTTCTTCTTTTCCGGACTCCGGTCAGGTTTAAGGCTTTTCTTCTCTAGGTATGTCGAAAAGTGGCTTCGCTGAGTAAATATTTCCTGCTTAGCTGAATATAGTGTTTTATCCTCGAACTGTCGTAAGAATTTTCTGCATTAGATGTCTAATTCAGGCTAAACAAACATCTTCAGTAGCCGAAACTCTATTCGACATTCCTACACAAAGAAATGCTAAAGCCCAACCAGAGACCAGCAATGCAGAAAAATCTTTACTCAGCGAAGATTCTTTTCGACATACATACATAGTTGCGAAAACCATTATGCACTGCAGTAGGCCGGCAAAGCACCTTTATTCAGCGAAGCCACTATTATTATTATTATTTTCTAATATAGCTGGACATTAGTTCCATTTGAGAAAGAAAACATGTCCGTGGAAATTCTTGCTTGCCACCCAAAAGTTCTTATATAGCCCGAAAAGTTTTGAATTTTTTTTTATATGAAACATAACCCAAATTTATATGAACATTTTTTGGCCTATATTTCATAAAATTTTTTTTGGGCGTTTTTGTTTTGGGCGATTTTTCATGCAGCCGTACAGTAAAGGCTTTTTGATTAGTATGGCCAAATTTTAAAGTGATTTGATTCCAGTTCGCTAGACAGATTTTTGTTCCTTTATATTAAAGAATTTAATAAAAACATGACGTTACGAACCTTAGCCCAATAATTAGGGTTTTTATTCCCTGTCTTTATTTTTCCCGGGGAAAGCGGGCAATAAAAAAGAAATTCCCGGGATCCCAGGACTTACCGGGAATTGAGGAACGTTACAAAATATTTATATTTCAATTTCCGCGATCTATTGATTTGTATATGAGCAAAATGAATCATTGAATCATTTTTTATTTTAAGCTTAGCTTTATTTTAAAAGTATTTCACAAACAAAGCAGTTTCTAAAGAAATGTGATAAAAAAGCAGAAAACCTCACAAATCATAAGAAAAAGATTCAAAGCAAATTAGGAAAAAAAGAACAATATTTTTATCGAAATTTCAAGAAAACTTCATCAATGATTTTGACACGTAGTTGTCAGAGAGCGGGAGTAATCCAAAGAGCGAATTAAAGGTTGTCTAGAATAAACGTTTCTGACCAATAGCAGTTTGAAAATATTAAATTCAGTCCTTTACTTCTTGATATGCAATCAAAATTCTCTGCCGTTAGAAAATTTGTGCTTTTATAATATGCCTGTTCGTTTACTTACTACAATTTACTATTTTTACTACAGCTAGAAGTTTTCAATACAAAAAGTAAAAAAAAAATTTTCCAATTGTACACTGAAAAAATTCCATGCAACATATGCACGAAAACGCTCGTACAAATTACGAAATATTTCGTAATTTCGCACCACGAAATTCTTTCGTAAAATATACGAAATGTACGAAAATAATAAAAAAATTAAAGTAAAAAAAAAGTATGGCTCAACCGGGGCACGCACTCGCAATCTTCATATTTCAAGTCATGTACTTTACCCACTGAGCCACTTTCTACTTATTTTATAAGAGCTAAAAATTAGTTTTATTTAGTTACATCTGAAAAATATGTCAATTAATAAAAAATTATTTTAATTTATTTTTTTATTTCAAAAACAATTTTTAACAAGGAAAAATTTTTACGAAAGATATTCTTTACTTTCGTTAATTAAAAAAAAAATTGCCTAAATGTTTTTTCGTAATATATAGGAAAGTCTCGTATATTTTACGAAAAAAGTCACTACGAAAGTTTTTTTTTTCGTAAAATGTTGCATGGATTATTTTCAGTGTAGTAAAAGTAGTAAGAATTTCTAATTTTTAAAACAGGTAATGTATCTAGGCTCACTGTAGTGTGTCAGGCCAAATTCCGGCCACACAGTGTGTATATGAACAGAAACAATTCTTCATGGGGCACTTATTATACCAAATAAAAGCTTAGAAAAAAGAACTGAGATCCGCACAAAAACATAAATGTGAAAAACAGGCCAAGCTCCTATCCAAAAATTCGGGGCATAAGAAGTATTAAGATCAAAATAAGGACCATATTCTTGATAGGTACAACCTGTTAGCTTGGCAATATTTTTTTGCCTTTATGATATGGGAAAGAATTATTGGAAAAATTTCAACATCGTTTGAACTCTCAAAGATGACTTTACTCAGAAGCTTTGCAAAAGATTTGATTTTTTGAAAGCTTAAGTCCTCTTTTTCATACATGGTTTTTTATTCAGATCACTAGATTCAAAATATTTATTATCATTATTTTTGTTATCGGCCTCACTTTACAACAGTACTACAAGTTTCAACCCCTCTGGGTGGCCTTCGTTTTTAATCAAATTCTTATTTTTCGAACTCCCCCTAGCAAATGCTTAATCAGGACTCGCGCCTCTTGCGCATTGAGATGACTAACCTTAAACGATTTAGGGCATCATTTGCCTTGGCCTTTGCTAAAAAGTTGTAACTTTTTGTTATTTCCTAGGAATTGATTGACTATTTACTCGTATGAATGTCTTGTTTGATTTACAACCAGTTCCGTCTTAGCATTCTTACTTAATCACCGTTACTATCGCATTGCAATGATTAAGTTATAGCATGACCATCATACTATGTAGAGTAAATTACAATAATTAATATGTTTAATTAATACTTTAATAAAACCCGACACTTAAATTAAAATTGTTTAAAATAATTATAAAATTTCATTATCGAAAAATCAATTAAATCATTCAGAGCAAAAAAAAACAGCAACAAATTAAATTCCAAACGTCTTATAAAGCGCCAGCAAGGGAGATATCAAACATACAATCGTATTTGTAAAAAAAAAACACCGGTAATTAATAATACTCTTTGAGGTTAATGGGAGCTAAAACCTTTTAGTTTATTAACTAAATAAAATATAAAAATATTTTATTGTTTAGCAAGTTAACAATTTTATGCTAATAATAAAAAATTAATTACTTGCAGTTTTCAATAATTGTTAATGAAACCAAGAAAACTGACGACGGACGGCACACAAACAAACACTTGCTAAAATCTATTCAACTTGGAAAAAAGTTCAATATAAAAGTTTAATAGTTTTCAAATAAAACAAAACTGCAAACCGGTAGAGGAGTCAAGTGTATATGAGATTTGAACAAATGAAATAATATTTGTGGCTACGGCGGCAGTGACTTGGCTAAATTAGCAATTCTGCACACACTACTGAAGCTAATGCCATCAATGGCACGACAAATAGACAGACACTCAGACAGAAAAATGGCATATAAGACAAAAAAAAAAACAACACTAGACAACACAACTCTTAACAGCATCGTTTATTTATGACGTGAATAATTAATTTAAATTCATTTTTTTTTTTCCTCTCTTAAATCGTCCTCAAATGCATTTTGGTTAACTGCAATTTATGTTTTTCTATTTTTCCTAAAAAATTTTTTTCTGCTTGTTTTGTTAAACTCTGTCTGTACCGCAGCGCGTCCAATATTTATGATAAATTAATTTGTTCTTAATGAAATGACAGCAAACAAAGTGTCTGTTTGGCTAATAAAGCAGTAAAAATTGGCCAAAACGTACTACAACAACAATTTAAAATTCGTTTATTGAATTAAGATTTTTTTAATGGTTTAATTTTTTCTGCTTTTCTAAGTGAAAATATTTAACAAATTAATAAATAAAATAAATTTATTTGTTCTTATGTTTTGGCGTTTCTTTGTTTTTTTTCGAAAAGGTGTTTGGGTTTGGTAGACTTTTGCTTAAATAAACGCTACGAATACTCTTAATAATAATTTGTTTAAATACGTATTTTGGGTCAAAATATATTTCAAACATCATTTATCAATTTTTAAGGCAAAATCTAAGAGTAAATATTATTAAGAGTCATATAACAGTTTGATAATAATGGAAAATATTTAAAATTAGCTTTTTTTGTAAAAAAAAAACTGTTTAATTAAGCAAAAACGGATAACACAAATATTCACACCCTAGTATTTGTAAGCCGCAGGTTTTCAAACTGGCATTGAGAACAACAAAGAAAATAGTGGATTTCCAAACCACCAAATGAAAGTTGAGAAACTCCACACATGCCTTTTTTCTCCAGTTTAGTTGCTAAACATTTCCTGTTAGAGAGTAGTGCTCGAAGTAAAGAATTTTATTTCATGGCCATGGAGTCTCTAGAAGACGTTCCTTATTTTTCGTCTCAACTTACGTATTTTCGTGCATACACAGAAAAAACCTAAATTTCATTTTCTGTAAGGGAATTCAATGAAATAGTAAATATTTTGTCTATGAACTAACGTACAAACAAATTTGTAAATATAGACAAAAATATCTCAAGAATTTCATTGAAAAAAAACGAGCTCTTTTCAGTGAACAAATTGTTTAAATCTATAAAATAATTTGTCTAAAAACATTTACAAATTGTAAACAAAACAATTTAATAAATCAAACAAAAAGATTTTCTAAAAAATATCAAACAATATTTTTGTCTGAATTTATAAAACAATTAGTCTAAAAATACTAACTAATATTAAACAAAACAGTTTACTTAATCAAACAAAAATGTTTACTGGATTTTTTGTAGTATACCAAACAAAATTATTGTCTGGGTCATCATCACCATCATCCATTAAGCATTTATGAAATGTCACTTTGTTAAATGTGTTCAAGTGTGAATGTTTATCTAAAGACTCTAAAAAAATGAATGAGAATTAACGCAACGACATTAACGAATTGATTCACTTAAAAATATTCAATAAACAAACTTGGTACAATCGCATTGTTGTTCTTGTTATTTGTGTGTATGTCGTCATCGGGGTTGTTTTTTTATGACATGGTTTTTTCTTGTTTTTGGTGTTTGCGTCCTAAATAAGAGTCAAACAAACAATTCATTGATTAAATTAATGTTTATACAAACTTTTGTTTGAAAATTTTTTGATGATAATTTTTTCTGTGTACAGAGTTGCCCATCTACAATAAATTTTATTTGTTTACTTTTTCTCATGCAAAATTATTGGTTTTTATTCAAATATTGGTAAGCCTTTCAATGGCGCCCACTACTAAAAGCTGTTGCTTGTAAACAGAAGAAATAAAGTTTAGCTAAAGATTTTCATTTTACATATAAAGACAATTATATGGTGAATAGCTCAACACAAATAAATGAAATGAAGTTGTTTAGTTCAAATAACTGGAGTTTTTGATGTGAAAGTGATGTTATTTTAACAATTTGTTGTTAAGACGAATCCAATTTTCTAATTGACTGTTTTTGGCGTCAATGGATGTACTTTTCGTCTTCTAAATACCAAAAAAAAAATAAAATAAAAAAAGAATGACAGGTGTCACGCTTTTTTGCAAACGGACAATGACATTCGCGATATATAACCACAAACATGATTGACGTCAATAATTTGACGCATTTTATAGGCGTATTGGGTTCTGTAAACATGAACATGCTGGAAGTTAACATATAATTAATATGACTTTGAAAATAGTTGAGATAACTTTTTAATTGCTTTTTAAATAATTATCTATATATGTATATAACTTCTGAGGATAGCAAAAATATGCACTAACTGGCACCAAGGCACTATTGCCGAATTTCCGAATTTGGCGGCAAAAAGTCGATTTTTCATCCTCATATTTTCTAAATATATTTTATAATGTTCAAATGCCAACATATTGGAACGAAAAAAAAATAGATACAAATAGCGAAAGTTGGCAACCCTATTACACATAAACAGCTGATAATATATACTTTTTTTTCTAATACATGTTATCAGTTGTGCAGCAATATAATTTTTATTAAATAAAACGTTTTTATGCAAAATATATTTTCAATAAATTTAATCTCTGAATATTAATCGAGGTGTGTATTTTTAACTGTTGTAAATATATTTTGTAAATGTGTGTATTTAGCACTTATTTTGATGTTTATACTGGGTCATGTTTCTTGTGAAATTTTTAACAGTGCTTTAATTTTTTGAGGAGTAGAACTTTCGTGGATAACAACCGATAAGGGAGTTTCCCACATGTAGTTGTTCGTGTGAAACTAAGGTTTAATGTCATGTAAAATTTGTTTGCAAATAATTGCAAACTAACAATAATTTAATATTCCTTTAGGAACAATCAAGGTCGCAAACTCTGAAATAGTAAATTTTTACACATAGGAATAGGAAATCTGGTAATCCTTACGTTTAAGATATAAGATGTGCTCTGCGTTTTTATGTAAAACACTACGGGAAACATTTTTGTGACACATTTTAACCCTCTAATTTTTCGTTGTATGGGACTTTTTTGTCCCTTTCTTAAAAAGATGAGCATAAAGTTCCCCTACAGCGGCAATATAGTGGGCTAAAATATTCTACAAAAATGTTATTATGTTATGTTATTTTATGGCAAATATTTTTGTAAAACATTTTAGACCGATATATTACCGCTGAAGTAGATTATTTGTTTGCTCTCTTTTAAAGGACAAAACTAACCATTCATAGTAGAGTTAGAGGCTTAAAATATTTCACAAACATATTTATCTTTGTGTTTTATATACACAGAAAAAATTATTACCAAAAAATTTTCAAACAAACGTTTGTTTAAAAATAAATTGCATTTTCAGTAAACGTTCTTCACATAATCAATGAATTGTTTATTTGACTCTTATTTAGGACGCAAACACCAAAAACAACAAGAAAAACTGTGTCGTAAAAAAACAACCCCAATGACAACATACATACAAATAACAATAACAACAATAATAGCAAAAGGAATGCGATTGTGCCAAGTTTGTTTACTGAAGGTTTTTGACTGAATCAATTCGTTAATGTCGTTGCATTAATTGTCATTCACTTTTTTAGAGTCTTTAGATAAACATTCAGACTTGAACATATTTAACAAGGTGAAATTTCATAAATGCTTAATGGATGATGATGATGACCCAGACAAAAATCTGGTTTGTTATATTACAAAAAACCCAGTAAATATGTTTGTTTGATTAAGTAAACCATTTTGTTTAATATTTGTTAGTATTTTTAGACTAATTGTTTTATAAATTCAGGCAAAAATATTGTTTGATATTTTTCAGAAAATT
The DNA here is from genome assembly GCA_956483635.1 of Panzeria rudis. Taxonomy (NCBI): domain Eukaryota; kingdom Metazoa; phylum Arthropoda; class Insecta; order Diptera; family Tachinidae; genus Panzeria; species Panzeria rudis. The sequence goes on along the minus strand of OY101448.1, from coordinate 145,391,344 downwards.
CAGTATATCTTTTTGTTTGATTTAGTAAATTGTTTTGTTTACAATTTGTAAATATTTTTAGACAAATTGTTTTATAGATTTAAAAAATTTTTTTACTAGGAAAAACACGATTTTTTTTAAATGAAATTGTTGAGATATTTTTGTTTATATTTAAAAATTTGTTTGTAGGTCTGTTCCTAGACAAAATATTTACTGTTTCATTGAATTCCTTTACAGAAAATTAAATTTAGTTTTTTCCGTGTAACATATGTTACACAGAAAAAACTGAACGTATGTTATACTTCAATCGTAAGGCTTGCAAGATTTCTTATGCCGAGCTACTCTAACTATGTGCAAATCGCCTTCATAGGTGTGCCACTGCAAAAAGGGATATGAACAACCCACTTGTTTTTTTATTATACATTTTAGCAGTGCAAGTCTGTATAACAAGTTTGGCGACGCTAGCTTGTCGGAAAATATTTTTTGCCGCAACTCTGCGATTTCCGGCCATAGTGCATGGAAGAGATGAATAAGTCCTTAAAAATTACATTTAATGATAATAAAAATATATATTTTGAACGCCAAATGAGCCCCTAAGGCGACTACAATAAAAAATACAAGTGATGAAAATGAACAAGTCATGTGCTAATACTTAACCGATGTGTACAATTCAATTAAAATATTTCATGCCATGTGCTTCGAGCCTTTGTAGCTCTATCGTAACTAAGTTACGTTTAAGTGAATGTTACTCACTAATTTTGTTTAATTAAATATTTATTGTTGATAAAAAAAACTTTCTCTATTTTTCATAAAATCCAATCAGCAAAAAAACGCTTATCTAACAGATATAAAAAAGTAGGCCTACAAAAAACTATCGATTGCTCTTATGAACTGTTGCTATAATGCCTGACAATGATCACACACCTGACAGAGGCAATAATAACGATGAGACTGATGAAATTTTATCTAAAACAACAAAATTCAAATGTGGAAAACAATTTAAATACTTTAAAAATATTCAACTAAAAATCTTCATAAATCAAATGCACTTAAATGGAATGAGGACGACGACGATAATGCGGATGATGATGATGATGATGATGATGACGATAATGAAAATCAACAATTGAAATGAGATGGAATGAGTAAAAAAACCTCATTCATGTATGAACGAGTAAATATGTAATGCATTCGTATGTATGATTGTTATTTCACCTCTAGGTTGATTTTTTTATTTATTTTTTGGTTCCTAGTGTGGGCTGTCTGGTTGGCTCTAGAGCAGGTGTAAGCGCCGAGATTGCTGCTGTTATTAAAACGACTCTGATACTGCAGATGTTTAAGACATAAATATATCTAAGCAATTTTTTAAGTAAAGAAAATAACTACAATGAAAAATCAAGCCAAGTATTGTTTTACAATGTAAAATTTTATTGCAATTTAACTGTTTTATATTTCGTTAGCGCTGTTGTTTACGGCTTACGCTGTCATTAGACAAAACACGTTAAAGTGTTGAGAGATGACAAGCTAGATAGAGGAAATTACATTTATGTCATTGTGTTTGACAAACGGAAAAGTTTTTTTTTTGTTTAGTAAATTCATATTATTATTTTGCAAATTGTAAACAAATTAATTACAATTGAGCAATTTTAATTTAAAACAGCTGCGGTAGACTGAATGATGTAAGAAATTTATTTTTGTTTTCAAGAACAGTATTGGAATAATTGTTAGCATATATATATATATTGGTGTATAAATTTGCTTTTGTCATTTTCGCAGAAATGGCGTCAGCTGTGATTTAAACATAACTCCTATAAGATCGTGGCATCTTCCGCAACCAATATTGCTACGTTCTGCTGTGTTCGTTGAAAATAAAATAATTTTAATTTTTTACTTGTTCTTTGCAATATTTATCATGTCCAAATCTTTTTGAGTATAAAGTTACGAGCCTTAGCCTATATAATCACATTTGATTAGAGGGAAAATTATTTCGATTTAGTCACATTAAAATGAATACTATTGCCTTAATTTATAAAAAAATTTTTCTAACTTATAACAGATTAATAAAACAAATTTTCATAAAAAAATTCGTTCTATAAGTCTCTTATTAATAAAAATTTTTTGTGAATTAAGTTGTATTTAAATAACAATTTAACAAAATTTTTCAAATTTTATTATTGTTTTTAATAAAACTTTATGCACTTTAATATATTTTTCCCATTACTTACTTAGTGGTTTTACAAAAATCCAACAAACACAAGTAAAAACTTTGATTTTATTTGATTTATGACCAAAAAATAATTGCAATACTCGTATCATAAAATTCCTTATAAAACTAATAAATTGAAAAGTATTCGATCTTACCAAATAGACAGACAAATAACTAAAGAAAGAGAGAGAGAGAGAGAACGAGAAAGGCATATTTTCCCATTGCAACACAATAAGTAGTCAATCGTCACCAGCGGTTGCTTATATAATTTGCTTTTGTAACCTCTGACCTCAAATCACATAAAACTATCAAAAAACTTTAAAACGAATATAATTTACGGAAAGATAAAAAACAACAACAACAACAACAGCAAACTAATTTCTAAAACTGTCTGAACGAACAAATAACAACATTTTTGTCTGCTTAGCCAACAAATCATTAGATATTTTTCATATTTCATACATTCTATTGAAACTCCATCATAACGACGACAGCAGCAGCTTTATATTTTTTAAGTCGAGAGAATAGGAGTATTCTCTCCCTCTACCTTGCCATTGCCAATAACAACTCCAACATCAATAGCAATAATCTATTTTGAAACTGTATATGAAATTTAACGAATCTGTCAACTCGACTGACTTGGTCAAGATTTATGCTTCATCGATAAATTATAAGTTTAGGAGTGTAGAAATAATGCTTAAACCAATAGACAGCATTTTAAACACAAGTGTAGATTGAGTGTTGCATTTTTTTTCGTTTCTCTAATAAAGAGCGAAAGATAACAGGGAAGGAACGATCTAGGCCGACCAAATGCTAGAACTACTATTAAATTTTAAAATAATAGGAAACTCGTATTAAAAATTTTAAATTGAATGTAATAGTGCTGATTCGTTAGCTCAAATGTCAAACTATAAAACTGACTTGAAGTTTGAAATCGGGTTTTATATTAACTTAGTGTTTGTTTACACCAGACAATGCTGTATTGACAATAACAATTTTTCACTAATACATACACACTTTTTCAATTGTGGGGGTTAAAAGCAAAGGGGTGCAAGTACCAAAATAGGGGAAATTGAGTTATATGCAAAAATCAACACATAATACTAATATCTATCACTATAAAAGAATTAAGACGTGTAGGAAGACCTCAAAAAACGCTATGTATTAGAAACCAAAAATGTTAGGCATGAACTGACTAGGAACAAAAAACTTTGAAGCTTAATTACTCAGAATTTTGTTTTTTGCACTTGTTTCCCTTTGTTTTTAAGACCCTCAACTGTCTTCACTACTATCTTGAATATTTTGAGGATCGGGCAATGATTTCACGTATACCGACAATAACCTGGAAAGAAAAGCTTATAATATTTATAGTTTTGGTATTTTCTCTACTTTTTTCAAGTTTTAGCTTACAAAGCTTTGACTTTACAATTAATTGTTATAGTTACTGTTTAAACGCTTACATTACAAAGACAATTATCACCGTTTTTGACGAGCAATACGTATTCTTTATATAGTCAGTTGTAAACGGAGTGTAAAGAATTTTTGTTCTTCTCTAAACAATTCAGCTAATTTTGGCAGAAAAATGTACTTAATGTTAAGTATGTAATAGATTGTCAGTTGGTAGATGCTTAGTATAATATTTATGTTAGTATTATAGTCTGCAACTGCAACATCATTGTGGTAGAAAATGCAACAAAAAAAATTTCAAAACATTATTTATAAAATATGTGTTTTACAACCTTCTAAGAAATTAAAATTATTTTTAAAGTTATCAAAGAAAATTTGGAAGATTAGGAACTAGTTTTCAATAAAATTTTGAAGATTAAAATAAAATAAATATATTTGGCTACATCCACAAGTCTGCGTTTTGTTACTTAGAAAAAAATTATTTTTTTGGTATATTCAGCGCTTAAAGCACTTCAAAGGAAGTAGTTTTAAGTGTTAAAGTGTGCTTGAACAAGATGTGGCAGAGATATTTCAATGTAAGCATTCGTAATCTTTATTTCTTCGCCTCATTTTGGACGTAAGTAAATACATACGTACAAACAAACATTCATTTAAAAGCGATCGTCTCACGAATTAATGTTCCGCCTTAAGATTCGATTAGAACAATTAATGATTAATAGTTTTTTCTGGTTGTTTCTTGTTTGTTCGTTCACTGCAGTTCAATTCTGAGTTTCTTGTTTCAGGGCTTACATCAGAAGAGCTGTAAGAGTCATTTCGTCGTTCAATGGCGGTTGTAAGCGCCACATTTTATTAAAAATTAATAAATATTACATGCTGGTTGTTAAGAGAATGCCGCTAGAAATTTATTACATAAACAAAAAACATGAGTGTGAAAGCCACCTGTGTGTACGTTTTTTTTCGTTACGGTGCACAGTGGTTCCAATTGGAAAAATGGTGATAAGCAGTGATGCCATTAGGATACGAAAGATACATTTTTCGCATCTTTTGATGACTTTAGGTACCATATATAATCCTGACATTTTTCGTATCTTTTGAATCTGTACGCAAAATGTACAGAAATAAAATATTATACTTTCCGTCTCTGACAAAGTTTTTTAAAGTTATTATTTCGTTATGAATACTAAAAAACGCCTTTACTCGTATATTAATTTTTACAAAAATTAGTTTGTTTTGACAACATCCAAAGATAGTTACATATAATTAATTTTAAAGTTTGCTTACTGTATTTATAAAAATTACACACCTAAAATTTATGACTTGAATAAATATAAAAATGAATTTATATGATATCATTTTCTTTACAATATTCATTAAATATGAAATAAAAATGTTATGTTAATATATCAACCCCTTTGCGCGAAATGATCGTAAGCGACAGTTTGTAAACATTTTTTTTATTGAAATCCAAATTTTATGAGGATACCCATAGCTTAAAATCGTAAAAATATCAAAATTTTTGATAACTTTTGAAATACAGGCTATAAAATTTTATCGTAAGCGACAGTTTATGAATATAAATCATGTTTAAATTAGGGATGTAACGAGTACCGATACCGATACCGATATATCGGCGATACTTCAGATTTTCCGATACATCGGTATCGGCGATATTTTACTGCCGATACGACGATACTTTTAAACATTTTTTCAGAGTTTTTTTTTAACAAATAAATTATTTTTGTTCGATTTTACCATGAATTAAATACACTTCGTTATTTTTTAAGTCTTATTAATATCAATTTTAAAAATTAATAATATTTTATGCTGTTATTTTGTAAAAAAATTATTTATTTTTTGTTAATTTTACCATGAATTCAAATTCAAGCCGTTGTTTTTTAAATCTTATTCCAGCAAAAAAGACACTCCAAAGAAGTCATGAAAATGTAGAATTCGCGATCTGGAAGTATTGCAAATTTGGATAATTTCTAATTAGTTTTACATATCCTTGCCCTTGCAACAAGTTCTGTTTTTCGATTACCAATCACCGAATTGGAAGCGATGTTAGGACAAATTTCTTTTTCGGTATTCTATAATGATTTTTCCTTGAGGAAAAAGGATAAAAAAGTACCCATTTTCACAATTTTTTTATGCGAATTTAAACTCAGAACTGTATTTTCATGTAAATTTAAGTGAATAAATATAAACTTAGAAGTCTTTTAATAATTAAGCTATTAAGTTATTTAGATGAATATTAGTTGATAAATGTCCTTTAAAAAAAATCGATTTTTTAAAAAGCATGGCGAGTATTTTTTTAAATTATAAAGAAGTTAAAAAATTTTTCTTGCTTTTCTACTAATTATATGCATATTTTTAATATAGATTTGTTGGAAGCAAAGAAAATGTAGCTCCTTAAAAATTACTTCCAATGTTTTATAAATTTTAAATATTCTCTCTTATAATATAATTTTGTATAATAAAAAATTGCACTTGAGTTTTGTTAATCTAAACTTGAACTCAATTTCAATATTCGTATCGGTATCGGAATCGGTATCGGCGATATTTATTTTTAAATATCGGTATCGGTATCGGATCGGCAAAACGGCGTATCGTTACACCCCTAGTTTAAATACAATAAAAAACCCTCCTCCTGAAAAATTTAATTTTTGTCGCTCACGATCATTTGGCGGTAAGGGGTCGATATGTTAAACGTTAAAAACGGATTTTGAAAATTTTTTCACAACATATCTTTTTGGGAAAAAACGTATCTTTTTGGAAACTAAAATGTATCTTTCTTGAAATTTCACTGGCAACACTGGTGATAAGTCTCTATCTTTGCGACTTGCGATCCGATTACAAAACGATGTATGTAAAACCCATAGAGGAGGACCTAAGCTTTAAGAATGTTGAACCACCATGTTAAACACACGGTATCAAAGTTGACTACCTCAGGCATGAAAAACCTGGTTGGCCTTATAGCTTTTACAAATATTATACGATTTTAATGAATACAAACTTGTCGTAAAGCTTATAAATAGAAAAAGAAAATTTACTTTATTACATTAACGGCCATTATTAAAGACGTTTAAAGTATAGATGTAATAATGAAAAACTGTTTATCAGTCCGATAAAATCCTACGCCAAAGATATCTTTAATATTTTCAGAGATATTTGGCTTTGAATTTTTTAATTTTGATTTTTGGCGTCGACTTTGTTTATGATTTGCAACATAATCATTGATAATATGCAGAAAAAAATTGTAAGCTATCTCAATTCATGCAGCCGTGAAAATATCAAAGTGAATAATCTAAAATGAGGATGAAAATGGCAAAGTTTTTAAAAAATAGGGACCAATTGGTTGACGTTTTTCTAAAAAATTTTGTCAGAACTAAAAATGTTCCTTTTTCCATATTTCAAAAGAATAGATTTCAAAAATGACTATGTTTAAAATTTTAATTTTTTAAAATTAAAATTTTAATTTTTCTACGAAATTGTAAATTAAATTTCTTTACAAGTTATATAAGATACAGTTAATATAATTAATCTGGTCTTTACTTGTTACCCACATGCTCAAAAAAGTGGCTAGCAGCATTTCATTGTATACGTATGAGTAATATAATAAATAGTCTGTGCTATCATATTACTCATACGTATATAACTTTGGTCTAAAACATTAGAAATCCGCATTTTCTTAAATATGTTTTCTTTAATTAAAACTTCATAAAAAAATTACCGTTTAAAATATCATTAAAATATTTTTAACGTAAGAGGATTGCTATGTTTTTTAGTAAATAGTAAAAAATTAAAAATTAAAAAATTAAGTTTAGTACCATTTTCATGCAGGTAAATAACGCGCTTTAGAAAATTTGACTATTTTTAGAAAATCTGCTCTCCTGGCCACATTTTTAACCAAAGCTAATAATTAAGAGTATCGTAGAAAAATTCTATATTTTCGTCCAATATTGGATGTGGCATGCTTTAATCGATTTAAAATTTCAAGTTTAGTAATTTTTGAAGTCTATAACCAAATTTCAGTTTTTGAAATTGTTTGAGCAAAAATAGGAGCAATTAAGCTCTATTTTTGGCAAAATCCAGCCATTTTAACTTTGATTATTTTTCACTTTTAGGTGAAGTTATTATTATTTTTTTTTTTTGAAAAACAAAAATTTTGATTATTATTTTTTTTTTTTGAAAAACAAAAATTTTGATAATTTTTTTTACAAGTTCCACGATGTCTCTGAAGCTACTGAGCCGATTAAAAAACAATATTGGGCCGACTTAAAGATAATATTGTTGTCGAATTTTACTTTTATGTTTTAATTGAATAGGGCAACCCGTTATCCAGTTATGCTAACATTTGTTGTACAACTGCTTCATAAAAAAAATGCATATCTCAAAACGAGAAAAAAAACCGACTGCAGATTCGGAATCACATAAGACACCACTTTTAGTTGCTCCATTCCAAAACCTTGTAAATTTGTGTTTTTAGTTGTCGTGAGCTGGGAGGACGACGAACACGCAAAGAAAATATATGGTTGTGGCATGGTTGCGTCAGCAATGTCATGTATTGGGATACATAGTTAATGGTTCTGGTAAATAAGTTATTATTGTTTTAAATAATTGTGAACCTTAATTAGCTTACGAGAAATAAACTCATGTTTCCATTCAATCATCACATTATAGAAATTGCAACATGGTTGCATTTAACAATGTACATTGTAGAGGAGTGTTGACTACAATCATGGTTTATTTAAAAATGCAACATTTGTATGATTCTAAGTCAGTTTATTTTCAATGAAACTACGGTTATAAAACAGACATGGCTGTTTGTCTTTAAAAAAGTTTTTGTTCTTAACTTTGGTTGTATGCTTTTCTATCAGTTCTGTATTTAAATTTCAAGCGGTCGATTTATTTGTGCTAGCTTTTTGTAAAAACAAAGAGATATAGAAATTTAATAAATAAAATAAACAGGTAAGTTCCATATAATTAAAGTGTTATGTTTGAAATTTTTCTTTTGGGGATTTAATGATTTTGTCCACACATAATATACATAAATGATTGTACTTTCAGATTCCGTAGAGGCAAACGGGGCCGGAAACTGGCATTACTTCAGTTTCATGAACTTTTTCTACACATTTCAATCGGGTTATTGTATAACTGTCGCATTGAATTGCAACTTTGGTATGGTTAATGGAACCATATGCATAATTAAATGGAACCATATGTATGGTTAATGGAACCATATGTATGGCTAACTGGAACCATATGTATGGTTAAATGTAACCTTAATAATGGTTAATGAAACCATATGCATGATTAATGGAACCATATGTATGGTTAATAGATTAATATGTATGGCTAATGGAACCATGTGCATTGTTAAATGGAACCATATGTATGGTTAATGGAATAATGTGCATGGTTAAATGGAACCATATGTATGGTTAATGTAACCATATCGTGCTATAACCGCCAAAAAAGCTTAAGCGCCATAAAGTAAATTTTACAGGAGAAGTATTTTTTAGTTATCCTTGGTTTAAATCGAAGTAGAACCCTTATATTAGCTATATAGGATTGTAGTGAACTGCTATATGTAATGTTAATAGTTTTAATAAATTTCCTATAAGACAAGGCTTGTTTGTAGGGGTTAAGATATTTTAAGATATTATTGATGCCATGAAAATTCAACTAATTTAATTAAATTATTTTAAAACTAGTAATTATTTTCATTGATATCCTTGCAGTTTTTGGCACTAGTTTTGCCATACTTGCAAAAAATATTTTAGCTTAAGCGACACATTGCAGTTACAAAAAATTTTAAACAAATTAAAAATTTAAAGGGAAAATGCACTTAAGCTAAAATTTCTTTTGCTCTATTTCCGTAACGGTACATGGCAGGACTTTGAAACCTTGAGAGATAGTCCGATTTATCGTAAATAATCGATTTTCGTCCAAAAACGATTTTCGAAAAGCATGTCGCTTTAGCTTTTTTGTCGGTTATGGCTCGATATGTATGGTTAAATGGAACCATATAACCGTACATATGGTCATATATATGTATAAAGGAATCATATATATGTTTAAAGGAACAATATGTATGGTTAAATGGAACTATATGCATGATTAAATGAAACCATATGTATGGTTAATGAAACCATATGTATGGTTAATGGAACCATATGCATGGTTAAGTGGACCTATATGCATGGTTATATATCAATGTTATTGTTAACTTAGACAACATTATTATTTGTAAAACAAATTTATTTTCAAAATAGTATGGTTTGACTGCAACCATATATTCAATCACAGTATGTTGCTCTTTGATTATGGTTGCCTCAACCATGGTTTTTCTTTGCGTGAATGAAGCACTAAATCGATTTTTTTTAAATAAGGGTCACCCTAGTGCCTACTCATTTGATCAATGTTGCCAAGTACAAACATCCGCAGATTATTTGGAACTGTTTATTTGTAGAAACTGACTTATTCGCAGCTAAAAGCAGTTCACTATCCTTAACATGCGATCGCCTTCAGCTTGGCCCTCAATCCCTAGGATTTCAGGAACTCGATAATAGTATTTCCAAAATCATGAGTTTTGTGCAAGGTGTAAAAAAAGAGTTGGAGGCTTTATATCACTTATTTCACTGTCACAAGACTTTCTTGACATTGTAGCATTGCAACATTTATGGTGTTTTATTTTTGAACTCTGATATTTAGAAAACAAATGCACTATTAAAGCTGCCAAGCATTATAAGTTCTCGCGGTCACTAATATTCTATCAGTTAACATATGAGCCGATATGATTTTGCTCCACTGTCAATAAGTTTTCATATGTTTGGCATAAAAGCAAAAAATATTTAAAATAAAAATTAAACAAAATTGCAGTTAATACGAGTGTTTTTATATGGCTTTACTAGTTATGGAAAAGGGTAATTATACACCTCATGATTAGGAATATAATCGCACATACAAATATAAATGCATAAATGAGTGTGTAGTTTTTTTTTCTTTTCAAATTCGTTTCAGTGGAAGCCAAAAGCAGCAGCACAATTGTTTTTTTTTCAAGTTTGACTCACTGCTAATATAAGACGTTTACATTAGTCGAACTTTACTAAACCCCTCTCGACTCCCTCTAACATCTTTGAAATTGTCTTGGTCTTTCTATAACAACAATAGATTTTAAAGGCAAAATTGTATAATTAGTAAATAGTTGCTAGCGGCACTATTGTAAGCTGTTGTTGCGATTGCCACATCCCCTTATAAAGTCTTAGTTCGCTTGGTGGCACTTGTCTTTGTAATTAAAGCTTTTTGCGCCAAGACTTATTTTTATTATTGACGGTTGGCTTTTTACAAACTGATTTTCTATTTTTTTGGCTTAAACCAAAACTTTATGGCCAACTATGAGTGAGTTTTTTTTTTTAATTTAATATGTTTTACGTTTAGCTTCTTGATCTCTTATTACACATTAGCCCAATTCACAATCTTGTGCAAATGGTCTTGCATCGTTGCATTTGCAAAATGGTACAGCATATTGATACTCACCACTAGCAATTGTTAAGTGGTGAGTATCAATACACTATTCCATTTTGCAAATGCTACGATGCAATACCATTTACACAAGATTGTGAATAGGGCTATTGTGTTTGGTCGTGTACAACAGTGTATTTACTCGTAGTTAGGTGCAGTTAACTCTTAGTTTATTACTCAATTTGCTGGTTAAATCTGAAAAATATCTTTTTTTTACTCCAGTTTTACTAATCTTATACACGAATAATTGAAATATTGACATTTTGGACGACTAATTTAAGTGACAGTTAAGTTTAACTAGTTCAAATTATTTAACGCATTTCAATTGGGTTCAGTCATATTGATTCGGAAAGAACATCAACGTATTGATTTATGCCTTTATTCATAAAAAATATTTCTGACTTATAAGAGATTAATAAAAATTTTCATACAGAAATTTGTTTTATAAGCCTCTTATTAATCAAAATTTTTTTATGAATTAGGTTGTTATTCTTCAATGAATAAGTATTAATAAAATGTATATCAGGAACACTTGGCCTTATTTTCACATTTATGTTTTTGTGAGGATCGGGCTCCTTTTTTCCAAGGCAAAGGTAAAAGATATTTATTCAAATCCGGCAAATTCTCCTCGAGTTATGATGAAATATGTTAATGTAACCGCTCTATTTCGGGAGTCATGCCCATAAAAAAAATATGTACGTGGTAGATAACAATTCAAGACGAATTTTACTTTAGCATATTAAGCTCTTTATATTCCGTATACTTTTATTTAAAGGCGATTTTATTTACAGATCAATGTAGTCAGTAACAGAGGGGAAAATTTGAAAAGACGTTGTGTCACATTATACAGAACGAATTAAGGATAGTGAAGGCAAAAAGTAATCAGCATCGCGGGAAAAAGCACAGGCAGGGACTGTCTAAGTAGCCAATGGGAGCTATCATCCCTGGCAAGACAATTTCCCCTACTTGCGCAACCCTCCGATGTGATGCATAAAGTGTATGACTTTGCCAAGAGGTTTGAAACTGTTCTGGCCAACAGAATGGAATGTGCGGAAATGGCACCTCGCTGATGGCTCCAGAACGCCGGTAGGCTCTGGTGTGGGAGTCGTAGGACCAACGACTAAATACTACGAGTCCTTGGGAAAAGCTTCTACCAATTTTCAATCGGAAGTTTTTGCCATTGAGAGATGTGCCCAATTTAATCTTGACAGGCGCTACCGAGGGAGAAAACTAGCCATCTGCTCGGATTGTCAAGCTGCCATCAAAGCACTCAGCTCACATGAGTTTACCTCTAACTTGGCGTGGGAATGCCGCATTAAGCTAAATCAGCTAAGTAGCATGAATAACGTCACACTCTGCTGGGTTCCTGGTCACGTCGGGGTGGTAGGAACCGAAAATGCAAACAAAATGGACAGAAGGGGGTATAGTATATCCATGGTCGCACCAGAAGATATATCGACGGAGATCAAGAGTACCAGGGAACACCTTTGGTTCAATCTCCTTGGATTCAGGCATGCAAAGCTAATGCTTGGAACGTATAACCAAAATCGTTTCACAGTTCTCATGTCCCTGAGTAAAAACAATCTAAAGCATGCCATGCACTTTACAACCGTTGGTATAATTTAAATAGGTTGTACACGAAATTGCAACGTTTTTAAGCTCGTTGTATTAAGTTGTGTGTTGGTTGTACGAAAGATCGAAAATTTCTGATATTTTGCCATGTTGTACAGTGCAGTCGCAATGTTTGTGTGTCTGTCGCATACTATTTTATGTAGTATACGTGTTTAGTATTGTTGTGACCACCTAGCAGTAAACAAGGTGAGTGAGTATTATTTGCGGACAAAATAAAATAGAAGATGTGTACTTGGTAACAGCTTGCTCGCAAAATGAAGTTGTGCATCAGATCGCACACTAAATGGTATCGTTTGTGTGGTGACAAACATAAACGTGACTATTAGCTGAATTGTACCAACGGTCGCAAAGTGTATGGCTTACATAAGAATGCTCACAGGTTTCCTCACAGGCCATTGCAGACTGAGAGCGCACATGAACAGACTTGACATTGAGAGCAACAGCCTGTGCAGATTCTGTGATTATGAGGATGAAACTCCAGAGCATATTCTGAAGGACTGTGAAGCGTTGTGCCACAGACGATATATCCATTTGGGCAAGTACCTATTGGAGGATTGGGAACTGCCAACACTAGAAACACCACCAGTAGATCTAGAGGAGGTGCGCTAGCACTTGGCAAGAGATAGAATAGATCTTCTGCGGTTGCAGTATCCTGTGTTTCCCGCTTAGTTTAAATTCATTCATTCATTCAATAGAAACTGATGTTGACTGAAGTTCTTAGCGCATTGACTACAAGGCTAAATAATGCCTGAGGTCTTATGTTCGAGACCAGTTTCAGCCAAGTCCTCAGCATCATGGATTTTTCTGATGTGCATTGGTGTGTCATTTTGTTAGTTGTTAATGGACTAAAGTGATGAAGGCACAGCACTGGTCACTAAGCAATAATTTCAGCGATTGTAGGACTGTACATCACAGGACGGTGCTGTGGTCGTCGGTTTTGATAGCAAAATCGTCGGCGAGGTAAACAATTAATAAAATGGCTACACATACAGCTCAGCAAAGTTTATGCATCTACTTAACACTAGAGGCGCTGCAACACTGCCCTAAAAATTAACAAGATGCTCAATAGCAGAGTTGTAAAAGAATTGAGCTTTCTTTCACTTTTTCACCACCTGTTTTCTCTACACTATCCCTTTCCCAAAGAAGGTAAATGATGAAACAGAACTAAGTCTGCAACTTCAGGCAAAAACGTTGCTAAAAAACAGGCCCATAACTAAATCGACGGCAGTAGCTTCAATATGCTCTCATATTATTGTTTATTTTCTTTCGTTCTTATATTTCGTATGAAAAATTTATGAAATTTTATTAAAACACGGCAACATTGTTGAGAGAATGAGTGGCTAAAAATGAGAGCATGAGAAAAACGTTCTCAAAATAAAATAGATTTTATCCCATGACTGCTTTTTACGGCGTATAATTAATGACAACTTGTATGGAAAAACTTGTCTAGCCCCAGTTCTGTTTCATCATTAATACATAAGTTGGTAAATAGTAGACATAAATTACTTGAGTGTTACTTTCCTTTAAAAAAAATGTGCTAACAAGGACAGTTTAAAGTTTTCGTTATTATCACCCACTTATATACTCTTGTTCTTAATAAATTTTAAGCACACCATCTCATGACGAAAGCGCTAGCATTTTTGTACCAATTCAATTTATTGCTAATAAAAAGAAAAAAATATTCTTATATTCAACATGATTGTGTTAATTTATAAAATATAAATGTTTTTTAAATATTTATGGCCAATTTAGAAATGATTTTACGAAAGTTTTTTTTTATTGTATTCGCACCTTTCATTCATTTCAAAAAAAAATTCAAATTTATATTTATTTGATATAACAAAATTAAAAGTATAAATGAAATGTTCACAGTTTATGCTAAAGAAAATAACCCAGCAAAGTTTTGGGAATGAACACAATGAAGCTTTAAAAAACAGATTTTTAAAAGTAAAGTGCATTGCATTCCAAAGAGAATATCCTACTAACCAAAATGTATTTAACTTTTTATTCAACACAATTAGTTAAATAGTTGATCTTCCTACTCACTAGTATCCACCTTGTCAATTGATAGAAATGGCCAAAGAACGCTGATCAGATGATATAGCGGCATCGAAATCAATACATATTGGATCCATTCTGCTAGTCTGATGATTAGGTATTCTAATATTCCTCTTAATAAAAATTTAAAATTTCCATAAAAATTCAAATATTAAATTTAAGGCGAAATAATAACTTTCAACTGAATGATGTACAGTTCAAAATTATTCAAAATAATATAATTTTTTAACTAACCAACAATTTTGCTGGGCTTCTACATTTTCACTTAATAAATTTTTGGTGGATAGAATGCGTATGAGTGGCAGAACTTTAAAAATAAACTAAACAAGAAATTGTTAACTAATGATAAACATAAACAACTGCTAATACTATTTAAGTGGCCAATAAACCAACAATATCTTTAAAATTTCCATCACCAGCTACATCATCTTCATCATGCGCTCAATCATACTGATCTTGCAACAAACAACTACTCGTACAATATAAACTCATCTAAAGAGATGGGACGGAACCAAGCAAAGAAAATATATATGGTAGCAATAAAATAAAAATTATTCCACAAATAAATAAGAAGCAAAATACCAGAAACACTGGGGATAAATAAGTGAGTGAGTGAATGAATGGGCGACTGACAAAACCATCTGATTATGCGGCTAAAAATATACGTGCGAGAAACAAAATATTGTTTGCATAGAAAAGCGTAAATAAAAAAACACTATTTCGTTGTGAACACTTGAAGTACATACTACTTTCGGGCAAGTGGTGAAAAACTATATTAAGAACATGTGTGTAAATAATATTGGCTGTTAACGCTATAACAGCAAAGTAGCTAGCATGCAACATTAACACCGGTAGTAGCAGCCGGAGATAAATAACGCAAGCTTTATTTAGTTTATTATATTTTATTAAGATCATAAGGTAACTTACGTAATGATATCAAGTTTGCTCAAATTGTAGCATTTTTTTCAGCAGCTAGTTTAGGAAGAGACTGCACGAAGTCATATAAAGTTATATGATTAATTGGCGGGAGAATCTAAACAGAACTTGTATGTACTTGTATCATTTCAACAAAACAAAGCTAAAGTTGTTGAAAAAGTAGGAAAGATTTTTGGAATTAAGTTAATGCTTATGGAAGTTCTTCTAGCGGTGATGATTTTGTGCTACTGATTTTAATATATATGTCATGAAAGGTAAGTTTAATATTTTTGATACGGTCTTAGGTTAGGTTAGGTTAGGTTATCAGGTCGCTGGTGAAAATTATAAAGAAAGGGTTCCAGCCCACTTGGGTCCAATAATAATGGTCCCTTTGTGATACCTGTAAAGGAAAGGAAAGGGAAGAGAGAACAGGACAGTATCAAATAGAGTGAAAGGAGAGGAGTTAATAGAGGTATTAGAAGTTAGTTCGAAGAGAAGAGAGAAAGAGGTAAGGCGTACGGAGTTCCGTGCAGGAAGGGTCGTTCGTGTTTTAAAAACGCCATTTGGGTAGTCAGCGAGTGAACCACCCGCTGCTCCTAATGAAGGAACTTATGTTCTTGAGTTCTATTTCTGAGAACTCGGAGAGGCTACCGAAGAGTCTTTTGCCCAGTAGGCGAAGGCGGTGGTCCTCCAGAGCTGGACAAAGGCATAAAAGGTGCATTACATTCTCTTCTTCTTCTACGTCATTACAGCTTGTGCAGTAGTCATTGTATGGGAGACCCATACGTCTAGCGTGGGTTCCAAAGGTGCAGTGCCCCGTGACCGTGGCCATGAGGTTACGCAGGTGTGGTTTCGTGAAATCTAGAAGTTGTTTAGTTCTGTTTGAGTCAAGGCGAGGCCATATTGTTCTCGCAGTAGAGCAAGTTGGTTAATTGTACCATCTGGTTTGAGCCAACTGCAAGAAGGCAGCGTCAATTCGTCTCCAGCAAGATGAGAGTGGGAGCCCGCAGAGATTGTCAATATCGACATCCCGAAGCAAGGTTCCCCTCTTAGCCAGATCATCCGCAATGATGTTGCCTGAAACGGACTCGTGCCTTCGTACCCATCTGAGGGTGATACGTAGATTGATCGCCATCGTGTTAAGTGCTGTGCGGCATTCCAGGACTAGGCTGGATGTGGTGTACACACCAGTGAGTGCTTTAATCGCCGGTTGACTGTCGGTTATGATCTGAACATCGGCATTTGATATCCGGTAAAACCTTAGCCAGTATATTGCTCGTTTGATGGCAGATATTTCTGCTTGTAGGATGCTACATTCGTCCGGGAGTCTGAAAGACATTTTGATCCCGAACTCAGCGATATAGACACCCCCGTCAACTGTCGTTCCCCATTTGGAGCCGTCGGTATAAATGTGTATGGCACCGTGTGGTGTTGGGGAAAAGTCCCCCGTCAAGGAGTATCGGAATTATTTCCTGAAGGAGGGCTTCGGAGTGCAGTAGTCAATGAGATCCGGAATGGTATCAGTAGTCTCTAGAATGCTAGCATGACCCCACGGTAGATGGTTCCATGCGCCGATTGCGTTAAGCCTAATTGCTGTACGTACCATTTGGCATCTCTAGTTGGCCATGTCTAGAGATGCCAAACGGGGTATCCCGAATCCGAAAATTCCAGGATTTGTGGCATTTTATATTATATATATTTAATCCTTTAATTCCCAGTGCAACATAGGGCCGCAACAAATGTTCGCCATTGAATTCTATCAGTAGATATCGTTTTCATCTCACTTCAGGACACACCATTTGCGTAATCGGATGCTCATACTTAAAGGAGTTTGATTGGTTAATTTCCACAAATCCAGATTTGATATCTTGGCAGGCCAGAATATCCTATGTATACGTCTAAGTCCAAATCGTGTCCTTTTTTTCATCCCAATAGTCGTCAACGGGGGGTTCGAATTATTATTGATATAATTTACATTTGAATAGGTTTCAGTAATCATTTTAACTTCGGGGAGAATAAGTGATTGGCCTATAGCTCTCCTAGGCGGGTGCTGGGGCTGCCAGCTAAGCCCCCAATCTGGCTTGATGAAAGTCAATAGCAAACTAAGTAAATATGCCTACTTCCCGAGACGTCATTTTTTATGACCATTCGGACATGCTAAAGACCGTCGCTCGAATTAGCTCCCATCTCGGCAGAGGTGGTCCCCAGGGAGTACCACGAGGAGGCCACTGCCATAGCAATGCGGTCAGCACGCTGACCTACGAGTCGACTTGGAGTGACTTACTAAGGATAGTGGGAACACTTTACCTTATACTTGTCAATTTTAAAAATGACAAGTCTTACTAAGGAACGCTTTAACCAGTTTGCCTTACACACTCCCATACAAATCCTGAATTTTGAATCCCGGGGTTTTCGGTATTTCCAAATTCCATTTTTTTTCACAAATAATAAATTTCTTAATGTCAGCTTTTATATAAAAAATTATTTAAAATGTCATGGTAGAGAATGTTAAGACGAAAAAAGTTCAAAACAGAGCATTTAAATATGAATTAAACAAAAATTAAATTTGAAGAGCACAAAACAAGGACAAAATTTCGTACAGGAGTTAAAAATGCACCGTTTGTCAATTGCAAACTATACCACAAAAATTTTAACGCAACATTGAAGAAGTGCAGATGATTATGTTAAATATTTTATGTTGAGAAGAAACCTTATCAGGTATATGGAGGCTTAAAAGAATTTGCTAAAATAAAGCATGTGCAATCACTTTTATCAATAAATATAGAATGTGATACATTTTTAAGCAACAGTATTATGTGGCAGATGAAAAACTTGTTTCAGAAACATCGAAACCCAACGAATTATTAAATGAAAAAGTCAAAAACTGAGTTTTTAAATAAAAAAAGAACACTTTTCAATTAAATATTCTTGCAAAAAAAAACCGACAAAAAATAGGCATGGCACTGCCCATAATTTTTATCACAATGATGTACTTTTACGAGAACTAGTTGTGTGCGAAGTTTCATAAAAATCGCTTAAGTAGAAGTAGTTTAAATGAACATTTACTTTTCATGAGCGTGGCACTGCCCACTTTTCTAGCCATACTGTTGAATTGTAACAGTAGCTTAATGTGTATGCAAATTTTCATACGAATCGGTTTAGTAGAAGTTGTTAATAAAGAATATTTACTTTGCATGGGCATTGCACTGCCCACTTTTTTAATTATCGGCCATGTCACAGAGTTCAATTCCGTTCGGAAACGGAATTCAACCTACCCCATTTTTATAGCAGCTGGTGTCTAAAAAAGAAAACAAAAATACGCAAATTTGTCAGGTGTGGCCAGACTGTTGCAGGCGCTATTATGGTGCGGTATGCTCCAGCTAGGACTTGCCATATTAGGTTTGATTGAATTCCATTTCCGAACGGAATTGAACTCTGTGATATGGCCGTATGATGTAGTATTCAAACAGAAGCTTAATGAGTGTGCAAAGTTTCATATGAATCGGTTGAGTAGAAGCACATTAGGCATTTGTATTTACTTCGGGACTAATCTGGAAGTGCATCCTTTAAAGTTAAAAAAAATACGAAATCGCTTTATAAATGGCGGAGTTTTGGGAGAATATCCTTGACAAAAATTCATTGAAGTCGGTTAAAACATTAATTTCTTAGTTAAATTTTTCGCGATGAAGAAATACCGAAAAGCGCGGGGCCCCGGTCCTGGGTTTCGGGATTATATTTCTAAATCCCAAAACCCGGGATTTTCCAAAACCAGTCCCGATTGGCATCTCTAGCCATGTCTTTAAGACAGTGCTGGCCATCGAGAGAAATGAGTTTTTAATTTAGTATTAGTGCTTATGAGTATGTGTAGTATTCCACTGTGTGCCTATTAAAAAGAAAAAACAACAACGTAAAAAAACAACAACCTTTTATACAACTGAATGACGTTGTTGTTTATTTTTTGCTCTTTAGTGAGTACATTGGTTTTCATTCGGCTGTATATATATGCAAGCCGAATAATGTTCGGAACTCTGGTGCCAGTATGAGCGACTATGCTTTAAGACATCATCAATGACGGGTGCACGATAATATTAAATCCTGGACTACACGTGCCGGATAGCCGAAACAAATCATCAAAGATGTTTTCGAATAAATGGCACGAAAATCGTGCACGTTGCAATGGGAGAAAACGCCGCTCAGCTTGTCGTTCACATAATATTAGTAAGTATACGTGTTGCCCAATTTGTCGGCATTGGTAACAATGTCGCCTATTTTGCCATGAATGATTAAATAAGCAACAATAATGCTTATTTTGTTATCAATGATTAAATAAGCAAAAATCTTGTCAATAACTATGTTGGCTACAATGTCGTGACAATATCGGCTATTTAATCACAGAAAGCATTTTATTTAATATTTCAAACACACAAATTTATAGAGAGATTTTGGAAAAACGTTTAAACGTTTGTAAAACGTTGCAAATTTATATAAAATATAACTCAAATATTTTTGCAAAAAAAAATTTCCATACAAATTTTAAAACGAACACAAAACTTTTGTATTTACAAAATCTCACCTTTAATTTTTTGCTTACTTGTTTGTTTCAGTTTCATTTAAATAATTGGTTGGCTTAGCTGGGACTCGAACTGAGGCTGTTTAACTCTTTACATGTTTATAAGTTATCGATCTTGCCACCTTGCTAGAGCACCACATAAAACATCGACAACAAGAGGCCAAAATATTAATTGGTTTGATTGAAGACTATACGTAAAACGTGTCGCTCATCATGTCCTTAATAACGATGGATTAAGGACAAAATGTGAGACATTGTTGCTAATCTTGTTTTTGAAAATATTACTGACGACAAAATGTACGGCATTGCCGCTAATATTGTCCCCAACAAAATTGGATTGAGGAAAAAATGTAAGACAAAACGTAAGACACTGTCGCTCATGTTGTCCTGAACAAAGTTGGATTGAGGACAAATATTAAGACATTGTAGTTCATCTTGTCCTTCACAATGTTGCTGAAGACAAAATGTAAGTCATTGTCGCTCATATCGTCTTCAAAGTTGGCAAGACGCTCGTGTTATTGTCAACATAGTTGGATTGACGACAAAATATAAGACATTGTCGCCCATTTTGTACTTCACAATGCTGCTAAAGACAAAATGTAAGTCATAGTTGCTCGTATTGTCCTCAACAAGTTTGGATTGAGGAGATAATTAAGACATTGACGTTCATCTTGTCCTTCACAAAGTTACTGCAGACAATATGTAAGACATTGTCGCTCATATTGTTCTCTACAAAATACACGACACTGTCGTTCATATTATCGTCAACATAGTTGAATAGACGACAAAATATAAGACAAATATAACACATTGTCGCTCATCTTGTCCTACTAAATGTTACTGAAAGCAAAATGTAGGACAGAGTCATATTGTCCTCAAGAAAGTTAGATTGAGGATAAAATGTAAGACGTTGTTGCTAATCTTGTCCTCCATAAATTTTATTGAAGATAAAATGTAAGACATTGTCACTCATACTGTCCTTAAGAAAGCGGGATTGAGGACAAAATGTAAGACATTGTTGCCCATATTGTCCTCAACAAAATTGGATTAAGGACAAAATGTAAGACATTGCTAATTACCTTGTTCTACAAAATAATACTGGAGACAAATCTTAAGACATTGTCGCTCATCTTGTCCTTCACAATGATACTGCAGACAGTATGTAAGACATTGTCGCTCATACTGTTCTCTACAAAGTTAGATTGCGGACGAGATACAAGACATTGTCGCTCATGTTGTCCTCAACAAAATGTAAGACATTGCTACTCACCTTGTTCTACAAAATAATACTGAAGACAAATCTTAAGACATTGTCGCTCATAATGTCGTCAAAAGTTTTTAACAGAGGACAACATGCAACATGTCGCTCAGACTGCCATGAACGACGATTTTCTTTAAAATGTCGATTAGAAAACCTATAACAGAGACAAGAATCGTCGACGACAATGTCGTGCAAGGCAAGGAGGCCGACTGGTGTTGCATGCAAAAGTAACACACACACATCAACATTTTATAATAGGACTGTACTGCTGACCAAATACTAAAGTACCTTCACCTAATTGTGTACTGTAGTGGATAGCGTACAAGACTATTACCCGGTGGTCGCAGGTTCGATTCCTGCCAAGACCCTAGGTGTTTCTGCAGAAAAGCCGAAAATTGCTTAAGCAGTATGTGTGTTCGTTTGAAAAAAATAAAATTAAATAAATAAATAAAGGACCGATTACATTGAAATGTGGTGGTTCTTTAAAACGTATGGGCCATTCCGCTGTAATCGATACTAAGAAGCAATGATTACTATATAATCAGCAAATCTAGTAAGCAATATAGCTTAAATTTGCATGATTCAAAAGAAATTCATCAATATTTTTTGGATTTTTGTAATATTGATTCAAAATTACTGAAACGGCATCACTTTTTTCGCCTTTTTTACATTGATAGTCACAAAATACATAGAAAAGTTAGTGTTATTTGAAATATACTAACTTTTAATCTATACTGAGGTTACAAAAGTAGTGTAGTGTGTAATGAAGCAACATATATATTTAAAGTTTCTAAGGATTATACGCAGGCTTACTTGCGTAACGCCCATCACAATTATGCTTCACTGTAAAGAAGCATTATATGTTTTTAGTAATCGCAGCATATAAGCTCTGTAACCAGTCGAAGTGCATTTGATTACTTTAATAAATTATTGTTTTTCGTATAACAGCGTAAGTCGACTTTCTTAAGTTATCTTAATTAAGTTTTTAATGCCACATTTTGGATTTTTTGGGTGGGTTTCATTTAACGAAATTAGGCGAACAGTACTAATTGTAGATATAATTGTAAGAAGAATTGCCTATTTTAGCCAATTGTTTCGAGCTCATCTATCTTGAAGTTGGAATCTTCCTGTTCTGAAGAAATTATAATATTTCATTGCATCTACCTTCAGTGGGATATTAGAACACTAAGTAGTTAAAAGCATCTGCGTTAGAATTTTAAAATTAATTGTACATAAAAGCATAAAGGAAATAAAGTAGACATCTGCAAACAGCCGCAGCAACTTGCTGCCTTAATAACAACAAGCTGTGCACAAACAGGTTATATTTGCAGTATAATTTCCGCAATATTGTGTGATGTGATCGTAATGAGAATGATCAAACAGAAATAAAATACTTTATATGTTCAAATCATAAACAGTAGCTGGGTTATAAAAGCAATATCCATAAGATAAAAGAAAAATCAATATTCACTTGTAAGATTTTGAAATAATATGTTTCTTTTTTTTTCAATTCTAAAAAGTAAAACACGTACGTTCAAGTGAATGTTCAAGAAAAAGAGTAGCACGAGTCAATTTTCAGCGACGAATCACATAAGGCATTAACAAAAGCACCATCCTCATCATCATGATCATCATCAAGTACATCAATCTTCTAATGCCATTTAGAAAAGAGGAGGAAGATCATGATGATGTTGCTCAGCCGATGTTGAATGAATGAGTGAGGAGTATTTTTCAACAAAATTAGCTGAACTTTATTATGGTGATAGAGATCATTTGCTTTGCGACCCATGAGATCTTTTGTGCAGGCTTTGAGATCACTGCAATAAGTTCAGGATAGAAGATAAATATGGTTGTGCCGACGATCTAATTTTTTCGGAAGACGGAACCATTTTGAGTTGAATGTGGTGAACTCTAGTTCTAACTGTAAAATGTTACTGTGATAGAGTATTGCCAATCAACCCACAAAAATTCTCATTGTAACGTTCACCAAAAATGGAACTCCCAGACGGACGGAGCCATTTCCGAACGTCTCGTTTATAAAATTTCCCAATGAAGATAAACATCGGAAGGTTATTCTATTACACGTTCTTTAAGCTACAGGGCTTTTCTTATGTTTATAAGAGTATTTATTTATTTTTCATTCGCTGTTTTTCTCATTTTAAAATATTGTTGGCTTTAATCATTGACACATAATTTTTTTCTAACAAATAACAGGTGTTAAGTCATATTAATTGAATACATTATTGAGCACTATATAAATTTTAAATGAGTAAATCGTTCTTCATGATGATGAACGAGAAAACAAGCCGACAAGAAAATTATGAACTTAAGAGCTTTTTTAATGACTGCAAATAAATTTTATATTTTATTATTTGTGTAGGCACAATACCGCGTATGGTATAGATTATTTGTATTTGAAATAATTATTGTGCATTAATAGGAAATAAAACAAAATTGTTTTGCTGTCTGATGACGTACTGTTAGAATGGTATTCTTGGAAGCAAGGACCAAAAGTTGAAATGAAGTCTCTAAAGCAAAGGTGCCCAACACTTAAACTAGGGTTGTATTGATATATATTAGTAGTAGAGATGTGACAGCTTGCCCAGTAAACACAAAGTCAAGCGTTTGAAATATGAGGTTGCAGTTTATTTCCTTATGTTATACTTTATGTTTTCATACTAAAATAAATACTTTTTAAATAGTTTCAATGGTCTAACTACATTGTTATCAGGAAGAAAAGAAGTTTTGTTCTAGTTTTCGAGATATACCTTTATCCAAAGTTATTCAATTAGTTGTTATTTTAATCTTTCTATTAAATTACTTATATTTTAGAAAGAATTAATAAAGCGTGTAATAATTAAAGAGACTAAGAAAAATTTTACTGGACAGAAGTTTGAACTTTGTAACGTGGATTTTGTCGTCGGCTGAGGTAACTTATGCGCGTCTAGGGGTTACGGATCTACACTGATAGAAAAAGTGTCATAACCCTGATGTAATCTGACATCAATGCTATGTCAAGTGTCTTGATTTTTGACCCCATGACACTTAACATCATGGTGATGTCAACCTTTACATCAGCTGGTCATCAATACCAATGATGACAAATCTATCATCAATGCAATGACACACCGACATCAGAGAAAGGACGAATTGATATCAATTTTATGTCAAAATGTCATCAATATGATGTCGCTGATATAAACCCCGTCATAACGCTGATGTAATTTGACATCAATACTATGTCAAGTGTCTTCATTTTTGACCCAATGACACTTCACATCATTGTAATGTCAACTTTTACATCACCTGTCATTAATCAACTTTGATAAACTATAATTGATATTATGGCGAAATAAATAAAAACTACAATATAATTATGTTTTTATTACAATAAAAATTTATTTTATTCATATAATATTTCTTATAACAAATTTTCACTTTTATTATATTACTTATTATTTTTTCTATCCACTTTTGCTTTTTAATTCATTATGTTGATATAATTACACTTTTTTTCTTTTTCTCCACAAGTACAGGGTGTTTTTGTTAGAGGTATAGAACTTCGAATTGAAATAAAACACAAGAAAATCATTTTAATGTCCATCAATTTGGCTTTATTGGAAGGATAATTTTATGCCATTAATGTTTAAATATGATTTCGGGCATGTGGCCGCCGCGGCTGGCTCGAATAAAGCCAATTCTACAGGTCCAATTTTCAATTTGATGGACAAAGCTCCAATTGCTGTGCACGGTGGCGAATCGATTCATTCGGGTCCTCTTCAACACTTTGCTCTACAGCGGCAATTGTTTCTTCGGTGCGCACTGTTCGACGTCTCTGCGGATGCGTATTATCACATAGAGTAAACGTAGTGCGAAAACGATCCATGGTTAACCGAATTAATTGCTCTGATGGACGATTATGTCGACCATATGGACGGAGCTTGCGGTAAACTTCGCGAACTGAACCATTATTTTCGAAATAAATTTGCACGATTTGCAAGCGTTGTTTTTTTGTCAACCTGTTCATGATGACATGGCAAACCAAACTAAATATTAATCACTTGACAGCTGACAAAATGGCCGCCAGTAAAAAAAGTGATGCCAACTTAAAGTTCTATACCTCAATAAAAAACACCCTATAGTAGGAATGCAAAAGCAAATAACAAAGAAGATAAAAATACAAAGTAACTTTAAAAACAAACAAAAAGAAAAAAAGTGTAATCAAATCAACTTATAACAAATAATTAAAAATATGTATATATTTATACTTATAAATTTCACTCACAAGAACACCACGCGGTACTATTTAATTAGCTTTAAAAACACAACTGATCTCGAACAAACAAACAGAATAGTTTTCTGCCACAACTTCTTTTATTTCATTTGTGTCAAGAGTATGTTTTTGTTGTTTTTCCGCACTTTACTCTCTTCGCGCTCATTCCATTTGATATTGATGACACATGTGATGATTATGTGACATCAATATGATGAAGAGGTGTCATACTATCGCTTGTTTCAACGTTTTTATTGTGTATGTATGCTGTACTGGCTTAGTTTTTAAAAGGTCTTGCGTATTTTATCTGTCATAGTAATGATGATAAGTGTACATCAATGCAATGTCATGTTGTTTAGCATTTTAAAAATGCGTTTAAACACAAAAAGAAAAAAACAAAACAATAACATTTGTTTTAAAATACAAACTACAAACATTATAACATTGTTTGCTTATTTCTCTTATACATATTTTACAATTTAATAGTATATAATAAGTGACATAGTATTGATGTTATTCCAATCATAGCATTGATGACACTTAAACTATGACAAAATTCTATTATGACGTTTGTCATCAGATTGATGTCAGTTTTCATTGTATTGATGACATTTGTCATAGCATTGATGTCAGAATTCTGATGATAGGGCGTCATCAATGCGATGATACATTTTTCTATGAGTGTACAAATCTTAAGTAATACGACCTTTGATTTTCCCTTTCTGGGGGTGAAATAAAATAAACTTTTTAGTGAATATTCTTTTCTTCTATATCTAGTTGTTCAATTTAATACGAAGATAGCTATGATAACTTAAATATAATCAGGCGTCGGATAAATTCGGTTTATAGCAGGCTCGGTTCATGCAGCTTGACTTAATACAATAACAGGCTGTTATGCAATAGGTTCGGCTTAGGGGCTTTACTCTCGTATATAGCGGGTTCGGGTCGTATATTTTTCAAGCGGCTCGTTCCTAGTATGTTCGTAGAATAGTAAATCGGCTAGTAGTATTCGGGTTCGTACGCGCTTTATTTTCGGAGTTTAGATCTTCGCAGCTTTTCAGGAACGCAAGTGCACAGGTTCGATGACAACAGGTTCGGAGATAACAGGTTCGGTGATCGCTGG
Source organism: Panzeria rudis (assembly GCA_956483635.1). NCBI lineage: Eukaryota > Metazoa > Arthropoda > Insecta > Diptera > Tachinidae > Panzeria > Panzeria rudis. The sequence goes on along the minus strand of OY101448.1, from coordinate 145,364,396 downwards.
TTCGACGATTTTCGCAGGTGTACAGGATCGGAGAGAACAGGTTCGGTGATCGCTGATGCGACGAATAACAGGTTCAGGTTAAATACGTACAATATTTCTTATACTAATGCCTACAATATTACAATCGGTTCTTAGCCTAGGGAATTGTCAGCCGAAGCCGCTGTGAGAACAGTCAGACCGATGTCCGCTGTGAGAACAGTCAGCCGCAGCCGCTGTGGGAGCCGTCAGCCAAATCCACTGTTAGAACAGTCAACCGAAGCCGCTGTGAGAATAGTCAGAACGAGATCCGCTGTAAGAACAGTCAGTCGAAGCCTCTGTGAGAACAGTCAACCGTAGTCGTTGTGAAAACAGTTAACCGAAGTCGCTGTGAGAACAGTCAAACCGAGGTACGCCGTGAGAACAGTCAGCCGAAGCCGCTTTGAGAACAGTCAACCTAAGCCGCTGTGAGAACAGTCGGATTGAAGTCCGCTGTGAGAACAGTCAGCTGCTGAGGGAGCAGTCAGCTGAAGCCGCTGTGAGAACAAACAGCCGAAGTCGCTGTGAGAACAGTCAGAACGAGCTCCGCTGTGAGAACAGTCAGCTGAAGCCGCTGTGAGAGCAGTCAGCTGAAGCCGCTGTGAGAACAGTCAGAACGAGCTCCGCTGTAAGAACAGTCAGTCGAAGCCTCTGTGAGAACAGTCAACCGTAGTCGTTGTGAAAACAGTTAACCGAAGTCGCTGTGAGAACAGTCAAACCGAGGTCCGCTGTGAGAACAGTCAGCCGAAGCTGCTGTGAGAACAGTGAACGGAAGTCGCGGTGAGAACAGTCATCCGAAACTGCTGTGTAACATTTATAGCTCCCCTTTAGCCGAGGAAAAAGGTCAGTGCAAAAAATGGTGACTGCCTTTTCCACTACGGAAATCCCAGTCGATTCTTATGCAGAACCAGAGAGAAAATTGTTGTCGTGTATGAATCGCTTCTGAGTGTTTGCAAACTTAATCTACTTATGCTAAAAATTTTATGAACTATTTCTTGCGGACAACAATGGACAACGGAATATAAAAGTAACAATCAGATACCCTGCAATTCTGATAATTTACGCTACCCTGCAGTTCTTAGATTAGAAAATTATTATTATTTTACTATGCTATATATTTATTATTTAACGTAAAATATTATTTTGCACGTTACAACTTGTATGTCTCGAGACTACCCGGTCTTCTCATCAGAGTTCTTTACAACCTGGACCCCACGGCCACGGCAGCTACAATTAAGTAAATGTAAGCCCTTTGACTTTAATCAATTTCGGCAGAGAAGGCTATCTTGTAGGGATTTTCCCCTCAGCTTTCATTAATGGTTAGGAACTGCACTAATATCTTTACCTCGTTCAACTTAAGCTCTTTAATTCTAACGTTGCCAGCTTGAAAAACCATTGGTTTTGTCTAATACTGGGGTAATGTGGGGTAACTGTTTCGGTCTTTTTTTTTTCTCTGAACTGTCTACATTCTTTTTGGTATGTGCATTTAGAGTTTTTACAACTAACAGCACACCCTAAATCAGAGGGTTGAGCGTCGCGTAAGCAACAGGATACGTATTTACAGTACATTCAGAGTAAATATTTTGTGGTAAAATGTACTGTAAATATGAATCCTGTTGCTTACGCGACGCTCAACGCTCTGATTTAGGTTGGGCAGTAAGTTGTGAATTTTAGTTGAACTGTATAGTTCTTATCAAAGTTATTTAGTTAGTTTGTCTTACATTCGTTTTTAATTTAATCTGCCAATTAAATTATTTTTATTTTAGAAAGATATTGTGGAGCATGTAATAATTGAAGAGACAAAGAAAAATTTGGCTGAACGGAAGTTTGAACGTACATGTTTCAAGACCACCCGGTTTTCTCATCAGAGTTCTTTACTTATAGAAAATATCCCATTTGAATCTAGTAGTCGAGTTTTGCTTTTTTTCTTTAGTTGAATTGGACCAACCCTCCTCCAGATGTGCTAACTACCATTTGTCATGCACTAAAACAAAAAAAAAACTGAACCGACTGCAGTTTCAGCACTCCAAATTATATAAGAAACAATTTGTTTGAACATACAGTCCAAAAGTTTATCCGAATTTGTAAACTTTAGTCGTGCATCAACGAACTAACTGAAGAGCTGAATGGTCTTGATCAGTTAAGGTGGCGAAACTTTCCCAACTTTTTATGATCAGAAGCCAAACAAATAAAAAATTTCATCACAGCATTCAGCTTTCACTATTTAGCCAAATAGCATTTCAAAATTTAAAGAATTTCTATTTAATAAAATTTTCAAATACATTGTATCAGTATTTTTTCCCACATAAATTCATAAATAAATATTTTGCTAAATCTGTAAATAATTTTCATATTATTTTAATGTTTTTGTTGATAGTTTTTCAAATGTCGCATACCAAACGAATAACAATTGAATTGTTGGGGTTTCTTAAATGTTGCAAAAAATTAAATAATAAAAAACGTTTTTAAAATAAAACGTTTATTTTTTTCGAGAAGGCAGCTGCTTGTCAATCTTTTAGTTCATACAAATAAGAAAAATTAAATAAAAAATAAAATTCACTTGAAACGCCAAGAGAAAAAAAATCAATGAAATCTAAAATAAATGATCTCACACATGTCTGAAAATTTAACGCAAAATGTCAATGGTTTTGTTGTGACAATAGAAAAAAAAGACTGGCGGCTGCTGATCGGCTAAGTGAAGGCATACATATTCGTACTTATAAATATGTGTGGTTGGTTATAGAAACATGTTCCTATTTACGAGGGCGGTGGCAAGTTTATATCCAATGGGTTAGGATGTAAATTGCAGTAAGAATTAAAGCATTTGAGCTTTTAGGACATCTAAGCTTCTGTTGTACTGAAAACTGGGACTCTAAAATCTTATTCCATTCCAAGACATTTAACATATTTTGCTTTTTAAGACGCCCACAATAGCTGAAATAAATGCACAATGGGACACAAAAATTGTTCTATTCTGCAAGTGTCTTCCCCAAACTCTGATTGAACCAGATAGAGACAACAAGTGCAAAGGATGATTAACAGTTAATATCTGCGTAGGACAAAAGCTTTCCGTTTGAAATTTCTACTCTAGACGCTTAAAACAGTAAAATACTTCATACCATAGTGAAATTCACTAACTTTTAACGCTGAAATAAAAGCTAATTATGTTAGTTTGTTACAAACTCCTTATCTTATGTACAAACTTTCAAAAACCATTTGAGAATTTACAAAAGATTTTCAAAAATATCCGATCGTAGGCTCTGAAACTTATAAAAACCCAAAAAAATAAATTGCAATCGATATGAATCTATTTTATTTTCCTATTTTATTTTTCGTATTGAATACAAATTATTGTTTGGGTTTTGTATAAGTTTCAGAACCTACTTTATTTTTGAAAATCATTTTTAAATTCTCAAATGGTTTTTGAAAGTATGTACATATGATAAAGGATTTGTAACGGTTCAAAAGTGTGGAGGAAGTCTACTGACGATTCGGTAAAGCACCAATAAAATGCATAAAGACAATGTTTAGCCACCAACAAATAAATTTTATTTAAAATAAAATTATGACAATACAGGGCAATATAATAAATATCTTAAAGGTATACTGCCTTATTTATAAAAAATATAATATGCTTATTAAAGGTTTATTTGACAACTATTGTATAGACAGTTGTCAAATAAGCCCTTAATAATCATAATTTTTTATTAATCAGGCCGATAATGTGTATAAGTTATTTTTAAATTTTAATTTGTTTAGTTGACTACTTATTTTTTAGCTTCGTGTAACCCAAATAGTAACTACTTAACTGGTGCTACAATGTAAATATATTTTTAAGAAGTACCTCTTATTTTTTGGACTTCTCAAACAAAAATAAAGTAGCTATGGAGTTAAATTGAAAGTAGTTGCTACTTAAATCCTTATATACATATTTTTTGCCTACCAGTAACTAAAGTTTTTGCTGGGTATAGAGTCGGCATAAGAAATCTTGTAAGCCTTACGATTGTGGTATAAAATATATTGAGTATTTTTATGTAAAACACAACGAGAAATACTTTTGTACAACATTTTAACCCTCTAAATCTAGGTTGTATGGTTCCTTTTGTTCCTTTCTTAAAAAAGGGGCAAAAAATCGAATTGAGCGGTGATATAACAGGCTAAAGTGTTTTACAAAAGTATTTGGCATAAAATTCTACTATACGTGTTTTAGGATACTCAACCCCCAAACTTAACCGGAACGCCAGGAATGATTTGAAACTTAAACTGTTTTTAAGGGTTAATTTCGTACTTATTACTCGGCATAGCAAATCGTGTAATCCTTACGTTTAAGGTATAAAAAGTGCTCAGCATTTTCATGTAAAACTTCTCGAGGGACATATTTGTAGAGAATTTTAGCGTAGTATATTGTCGCTGAAGGGGAGTTTTTTGCCCCTTTTCTAAGAAAGGAACAAAAAGACCCACACAACGAATAGTTAGAGGGTTAAAATATTTCACAAAAATGTTCCTCGTAGTGTTCTACATAAAAACGCTGAGCAAATACTATACCTTAAACGCTAGGATAACAAGATTACATATGCCGGGTCACTCTAACTATGTGCAAAAGTGTATACTTTTAGAGTTTTCCACCTTGAATGTTTCTAAAGAAATGTCAAATTCTCATTAGTTTGCAGTTGTTTGCAAACAATTTCAATACAACATAAAGCTTGATTTGCCCTAGAATAACTACATGTAGGAATCGAATCCCATTTGGAGTCCACGGAAGTAGACAACTTCAACTCCACTTAAAACGATAAAACTTTTCACAACATCACAAAAAACATGATCTATTAAAAACATCAAAATAAGTATAAAAAACAAACATTTATCGAATTTGGTTTACAACAGTTAAAAATACACACCTCGAGTATTCACAAATTTTTTTAATGAAAATACTTTTTGAAAAAATAATGTTTAAATTTTGTAAAAAAAAATTTTTGTTTCACATCTGATAATACGTATTAGAGCTCTGCAACGAATAAGATTTTTGATGTTTGTGAAGTTCTATACATTTTTCGAATACAGTAGATACTTGGTCTCCCACTCATAGCACAATCAATTAATAAAATTTAATGACTGTTTGTCAAATACCTATAAGTATGTAGCCGCAGTCATATAAGTTCGTTTGAAATGAGCAATCAAAAAGATGAACATCAGGTAGATTTATTCTACAGATTTTTTATTTTAAAAAATGTGTACGCTTTTTTGTTGTGACACTTCGAATCAGTAAGTGTTCATGCTTTGTTATTTCATGTCTACTTCACGTGTTCGAGTATTTTGTGCACACCTCTAATACGTATTATAAAAAAAGGCGAACATTGGCCAGTGCAGTCAAATTAGGGGATTTATCCCCAAATCGGCGATTTTCTTTTCGCAATGGGGATAATTTGTTTTAGATATTGGGGAATTAATTGGGGATCATTTCTATGCTTTGGGGTTTTAAAAGATTTTTAAGGGATTTTTATTTTGCTTTATATATTTTTATTTATTTCTTGGATTATTTTAATTACAATACATTGAGCTTCAAGAAATACAAAAACTAGAAACAAAATGCAGTACGAATTGCTCGAATCTCTGTTGAGACTTAGGGCCAGATTTTATAAACACGAACGTTTTTTTTTCGTTTTGAAATTTCTACGGAAACATTTAAAAAAAAAATGAAAAATTACAAATTTAAAACGTTTAGAAAGGAGTTTTTACAAAATCTGCCTATTAATTAGGGAAGTAACGATACGCCGTTTTGCCGATCCGATACCGATACCGATACTCAAAAAGAAATATCGCCAATACCGATTCCGATACGGATACGCATATTAAAATTGAGTTCAAGTCTAGATTAAGAAAACTCAAGCAGGGCAATTTTTTATTATACAAAATTACAGGTTGTTAATATTGAAAATTGAATTAGCCCACTATAACAAATTGGAACTAATTTTTATTTATAATTTTAAAAAAATACTCGAAATGTTTTTTAAAAAATCGATTTTTAAAACGTTTAGAAAGGACGTTTATCAACTAATATTCTTCTAAATAATTTAATAGCATAATTGTTAAGCTTCTTCTAAAAATTTATATTTATTCACTTAAATTTACACGAAAACACAGTTTTGCGTTTAAATTCGCATAAAAAGACACAATTTGTGAAAATGGGTAATTTTTCATCCTTTTTCATTGAGGAAAAGTCATTATACAACACCGAAAAAGAAATTTTTCCTAACATCGCTTCCAATTCGGTGATTGGTAATCGAAAAAGAGAACTTGTTGCAATGGCAAGGATATGTAAAATTAATTAGAAATTATCCAAATTTGCAATACTTCCGGATCGCGAATTCTACATTTTCATGACTTCTTTGGAGTGTCTTTTTTTCTAGGAATAAGATTTAAAAAACAACGAATTAAATTCGAATTCATGGTAAAGTTAACAATAAACAAATTATGTTTTTTACAAAATAACAGGAATTCCATAGGCTGAAAGTGAATAAATAGGCTGGAAACGAAATAAAATAATTGCAAATTATTTAGTAAATACTGTAACTAATTTCAGTTTTTTATTTTGCAGATAGGAAAGTTTTTTTTTAGCAATTTATATAACGTTTTCTGCGTTTTGTGAAAAATAATAAAAAATCAGTTACGAGTTGCCGACGTATGACCATCGATATGTACAAATGAAATGAACTACAGGCCAACAAAGTGGGGATTTTTTGGGTGATATATATTGATTTTTGGGGAATTTCGGGAATGATATTTTCAAATTGGGGATGCGACTCGAAAGAAATCTGGGAACCCTGACATTGGCAGCTTTGTATACATAAACAAGGTTACCAACTGTCATAGTTTTTTTAATTTTTTTTCTTTCCAATATATTAGGAATCGAACGCTATAAAAAATTGTTTAAAATCTATAGTTGAAATTGAGTTTTTGCCGCAAAATTGGGAAATTCAGCCACACTGCGCTGAAGGGTTTTACATAAAAGCCCCGAACACATATTATACCTTTAACATAAGGCTTACAAGATTTCCAATGCTGAGTCACTCTAACTATGTGCAAATGGGAGAAGTAAACTTTCCAAATGCACGTACAATTTTTGGGTGCCCTCTACCAGAATCAGCTATTAGAATTATATTATATATTTTTTTGTGTTTTACAGTGTTTTTTTGCATTTATATAGTTAGTTAAAGAAATTTTAGAACCAACCTCCTACCTGTGCCTGTGTTACATACATAAACACACACTAACTAATAGATTTTCTTTATAACAAATAACCAAGTGGTCAGTGACCGTCAATGAGTAAAGAAAGTGCGTTTTGACTTTTTGGCAATTGAATCGAAGTCAATTTGTTATTTGTTACAGTGTTTTTTGTTTTTGTTATTGTTTCATTGTTAAATGGTACACAGGTGCGTATGACTAATAAAGAATTTTCGCTAAGTGTTTTTGTTGTTCATTTGTCATTCTATTCTTTATGCTTAAAATGAATGAAATATTTAAATATTTGCTTGTTTTTATTATATTTTTTTTCTTATTCGTTGCCATTTTTTTGTGTGAGCATTAACAAATATTTTGATATGCCCGTAAAATGTTTGTAATGAATTATGATCACTTTTATGTCTTAGTTTTGTATATTTTTTTCTTTTTTTGCTCGAAAATCAATTTATCATGCTGCTTAATTGTCAAATACCGAAATAAAATAATTTACGCTATTTCACAATTTTTATTAATATTAATTTTTCGGAAAATTACAAATGAATCTAACAAGTTTCATTACAATTTAATGAAATAAACATGTGTGTAAGAATATTTATGTAGGTAAGTCAACTAGCGTGACCAACAACGTATTGTGGGGCCAAAAGGAAAACCAAGTGAATTTCACATCCTTTTCTTTAGAAACTGTGTAATGAATGCAAAAGTACAAGTACTTTTATACATATTTACGTACCACTGGCCCATGTTTATAAAACTTGAGTACATTTGATAACATTTTAAAGTTTTGTTAAGTTGCAACCTTTTTTCCTCAATATTTTGTTTACATAAACTTAAATATTATCAAGTTTTTTTTCTTTTCATAAGAACACACAGACAGACATTGAGATAACATGTAGTTTATTTAATTTTAAATTTTTACTTTTTGTTTTCATTGAAACGCTTTAAGCCCCTTTGAAGTGGACTAGAAAAAAGGCAATACCACCAACTGCCAGTACAAATGTACGAGAAACGAATAAACCAGGCAGTATTTAACTGACTACAAATGAATTTTACGTACATTCACCTGTTATTTCATTACATTTTTAGTACATTTTCCGTTTTGTTTTTTTTTTTTTTTGTGTATTTAAGCTTTTTCTTCATTTTTAACCAGATTAAAATGTTTAAATTTAGTAATAAAAACAACAAAAACAAAGTCAGTATAGAAAAGAAAAATAACAATTTCAGACACTTGCACTCATACCACACCTGTTCATATTCAATCGAGTACAACGAATAGATAAGACTCCCAAACAGCACCAGTCAGCCAGCCAGTGCTGTTACACCAACCAGCCCACTAATTCAACTACTCCGCCACAGCAGAATTGTTATTGTTGTTTGTTATAGCTTTTGTGGCATTATTATCGCAATATTCATACGCATCTACTATTAATGGGAACTCAATGTGAGTTTAAAACATTAAAAGGTGATTCCGTTCAATTCCATTCGAATTTATATCATTGTGTACTTAAAAATTAAAAAAAAAACAGAAAGTAAAGAAAACTTAATGTGTGGTTTTCAGTACAAAATTCGTTTACACAGGTGTTATGCACTTGATTTGCTTTTTATTCATACTTTTATTTCATTTTTTATTACTATAATTATAAAATTAATTTTTTTCTGTTTATTTTTATATTTAGTATTCTTTAGATTCATATTTTCTTATCAGTTTTCATTTTATGGCACTGCGTAACAATGAGCTAAAGATTTTTATTTAATTTATTAACAAAATGATAGAGGAAATAATTACTGAAAAGAGTCATTAAATAAATAATCCTTAACAAAAAACAAGTACGTACTAATAAAGTCAGTAAAGTGCGACTTTGGCTCGCACACGAAAGTTCCGTACGAATATTCATTTATTATTTTTCATTTCGTTCCGTTTTGCTTTTTTGTTTAATGTTAGTTTTTTTATTTTTTAAGTTTATTTTTCGTTTTTTTTAGCATATTTTTTGGTTTTTGACGATTTTTTCATTTTGGTGGTTTTTTCGTTTTTTGGCGATTTTTCGTTTTTGCAATTTTTTTTTTTGATTTTTGTAGTTTTGGTGATTTTTTGGTTCTGGCGGTTTTTTTAATGTTTTTTTTCTCTTTTTGACGATATTTTTAGTTTTAACGATTTATTTAAGTTTTGGCGCTTTTTCAGTTATGGCGCTTTATCAGTTTTTGGGGATAGTTTCGGTTTTTGGTTATTTTTACTGTTCTAGCGATTTTTCTTGTTTTAACAGTTTCATCGATTAGGCGATTTTCGGTTTTCGGTGACTTTTTAGTTTTGGCGCTTTTTTGTTTGTTTTGGCGCTTTTTTGTTGTTTTGACGCTTTTTTGTTTGTTTTGGCGCTTTTTTCATTTAGGCGATTTTTTTTTTAGTTTTTTGATGATATTTTTAGTTTTAGCGATTTTTTTATGTGTTAGTGCTTTTTTCGTTTTGACGACTTTTTCGTTTTTTTTTTGAGTTTTTTTTTTAGTTTTTTTGCGATCGTTTTAGTTTTGGTTATATTTTGTGTCAGCGATTTTTTCATTTTGGTGCTTTTGTTTCCTTTAAGCGCTTTTTCATTTTTGAGATTTTTCGTTTTGAAGTTTTTTTATTTTGGATTTATTTAGTTTTAGCGTATTTTTTTTTTAATTTCATGTGTTTACCTCTTACGGTTTCCAAGATACAGAAAATTGTCTAAATTACATTGTCAAAATTACTTTAACTTTATTGTTTTATTGTTTTAAATATCAGTGTTAATTAGTGTAGTCTATTCTACAGACTACACCAATTAACACTAACTTTGAAAATTTAAGGTGTCTATATATGTGTCTGTATATTATATTATTATTTCAACATGTCTCGTTGCTCGCTTTAGAACACCCTTTAATTTTTAACTGTCATATATTTGTTGTTATAGCGGCCAAAGTTTTACATATTCTGTAAAAATTTCCATAGCTCTTACTGTTCCCGAGAGAACAGCCTGTGATATGTTTCAAAATAGAGCTGTATTTTTGGCATAAAATTTCCATTCGGTTTAGTGAAAGTATTGAGTAGCTACTTCTGAGTATTGAGTACCCTAAAAAAACAGCTAATACTCGATACTCGGTACCCACAATTCAATACTTCGCCAGCACTAGAATGGTTTGCCCTATTCAGTAAAAAAGAAAAACCAAAATTCGACAGCAAAATTATCTACATAACTATAAGGAAAGCGAACATTTTTTCTAAATCTGCCTATTAGTTTCAGAGATATCTTAATAGTTTAAGCCTAAAAATTAAAATTTTCATAAAAAATTTTAAGAAATTCTCTCACTAAATTGTGAATATAATCAAAAGATGTGTAGTTGGCGGATCAGACTTCATCTTTCTAAGTTTTTGTTCGGTACAAATCTTATGACTACAATATCCCGCAATTTCTTAATTGCCCGTTCCAAAATTTCAATTTACAACAATACATTTTTTACTAGGAAGAACATTTCCAGGGGGATTTACAATTACAGACATTTTGGGGAAGCCTAGAGCACCTACATAAAATGTTCTCCTGTTTAGATTTTTCTGATAACTTACTCATCAAGATCTACCTGTGTACCACATTTTAGCTCTCCAGCTATAGTGGAACGGCTCATACAAATAAGATGCGGCCTAGTCCCCCTACATGAAAAATGTCCGTTTTTAGACTTTTTATTACTTTCGTACCAAAACCTGTCTGTATACCGAATTTCAGCTTTCTAACTATAGTGGAAATCGCCATACAAATAAGGGGCACCCTATACCGGTTTTCAGATTTTTCAGATTATTATCTCACCAAGAACTACCTGTCTACCAAATTTCAGCTCTTTAGCTATAATGGAAGTGCCCCATGATATTGGGTCAGAACAATTTTTCGGGTTTACACGAGCGGAACCTAGGGGATATACAATTCAGTGTAGAGGAGGGGTCGGACCATAAAATAGTGCAAGGTTTTTTTGGTGGAAAGGAGTTATGCTCTATTAAGTAAGAGATTTGCGGCCAATTTAAGCCTTATGAAAAAAAAATTAACTGTTTCTAAAAGACAAAAAGTTTTTATTTTTCAAGCACTAATAGCTTATAAGTTACATACCCAGCAAAAACTCTTTTAATGAGTGCTACTTATTTATCTTATTAATATGCTACAAATTAAAACTCCTATTTAATAAAATAAGTATATGTTTTTTGTATTATCTCAAAGTAGTTATATTTTGTTGTTATCTCTATATAGAAGAGTAACGTTCTTGAGTGACTGACCGACTGAGTTATCATCTACCAGCCCAAATGACTAAAGCTAGAGACTTGAAATTTTGTACGTCGGCTCCCCTCCCGATGTTTAAAACTACTAAGAACGGATTTTTGTAAATTCTATCGCTAAAGGGTCAAAAAGCAGTAAAAACTGGTAAATTCGGTAACGCTTATTTTCCGGATCTAGCCAAGGTAGACATAAGATTTTAAAAAGCATCATAATAAAATCAAAAATAAGCCGACACGTGTTTCGTACTTTTTTGAAATTTCTGCATTTGGTGGCCGAAAAAGGGTAAAAATATAATTTTGGTACTTTTTTGCTAACCAGTTTATCTAATAAAGTAATAAAGATAGAAATATAATTTAATATGTATTCTTCTTTCCTCCAGAAGCCCTTGAATGTTCTTTGGTACTTTTTGGAAATTCTAATGAATAAAGGGTACATTTTGGAGCATTTTTTGGTACTTTTTCCTGTATAACTATTTGTTACGTACATTGAATGAATATTTTTTCATCGAAAAAAACTTCGTTATGTACCCAGCAAAAATATCCGTCTACCGGAAGCAGGTTTGTAAGGGAGAGATTTCGCTCCGCCTTACCAACCTGCTTCGGTATTACATGATTTTTGTATCGGATGCCCCACTTGGTACGTCTCGAGGTATGAGATTCTTTCTGCGCATTCTAGATGCATTATCCTCATGTCTTTTTTTATATTTATATGATCAAAAAATCTTTGCTCTTTATATCACAATTTTACCTACACTTGGATTAATTTTATGTTGTTTTTGTATTTATTTATGTATTAAATGGTACAAATACAAACTATATTACACTACAATTTAATTTTATTAAATACTTTTTGCTCGCGTATTGCACGAGTAATCGATCCCACGATCTCCGTATGGTAGACCAGAACACTAACAACTAAGCTACCAAGATACATTTATTTTCATACACAAGTCAATGGAAGAATAAAAAAAATCCAATAACAAAGTAAAAATCACACTCGCATCCATATTTGTATCCACGTAAGCGGGAGAGGATGCACTATAAAAAAGTTTGAGTTGAATAAAAAACTTCGTGTTTAAAAAACATGAAAAAACATAAATAGCCGACTAGATTCGTCGTGTGTGTGATAAATTTCTTCACTCGCTTACGTTATTGCATCCTCGTAAGACAGAGGGGATGCACTGTGTGCTTTTGCGCATCTTCGAAGCCCTTCTAGTTAATCTTACTGCTTCCTTGTACCAAATTTATTTTTGCTGGGTAGGTTTCTCTTTCAATGTATGGATCCACTGAGAACAGATTTTTGGAAATTTAAATCCTAAGGGGATAAAAACGGGCAAATTCGGTATCTTTATATCTGCGGATCTAACTAAAGCAGACACATAATTCCAAAAGCATCATAATAAGATCGAAAATTAAGCGGACATACGAGTATGTTTGATCCTTTTTAGGGGTCCGATACACCAAAAGTGTAAAGGAACCATACTGTTTTCGCTACGCTGTCCGTCCGTCTGTCTGTCTGTCACAGGCTGTTTTCTCGGGAACCGTAAGAGGACCTGAAATTTTCACAGGATATGTAGAGCTTTTGCCGCTACAACAACAAATATATGACAGTTAAAAATTAAAGGGTGTTCTAAAGCGAGCAACGAAAAATATTGAAATACTAATGTAATGTTTTCTCGGGAAACGTAAGAGCTACGGACCTGAAATTTTCACAGAATATGTAAATCTTTGACCGCTACAACAATAAATATATGACAGCTAAAAATTAAAGGGTGGTCTAAGGCGAGCAACGAAAGATGATGAAATACTAATGTAATATGCACACACTTATATATAGACACTTTAAATTTTCAAAGTTCTTGTTAATTGGTGTAGTCTGTAGAATAGACTGCACCAATTAACACCAATATTTAAACAATAAAAATTAAAGGGTGTTCTATCAGTCAATGTAATTTTACTATGTAATTTAGACAATCTGCTCTATCTTGGAACCGTAAGAGCTACGGACCTGAAATTTTCACAGAATATGTAAAACTTCGGCCGCTACAACAACAAATATATGACAGTTAAAAATTAAAGGGTGTTCTAAGGCGAGCAACGCAACATGTTGAAATACTAATGTAATATAAAGACACTTACATATAGACACTTTAAATTTTCAAAGTAAGTGCTAATTGGTGTGGTCTGTAGAATAGACTACATCAATTAACACCGATATTTAAAACAATAAAAATTAAAGGGTATTCTATTAGTTATTGTAATTTTGACTATGTAATTGAGACAATATGCTGTATCTTGGAAACCGTAAGATGTAAAATCTTGAAATTTTAAAACACGCTAAAACTAAAAAAATCCAAAACTAAAAAAAATTCAAAACGAAAAAAACGCTAAAATGAAAAAAGCGCTTAAGGCAAAAAAGAGCCAAAATTAAAAAAATCGCTAAAACGCAATATATCACCAAAATTAAAAAGATCGCCAAAAACTAAAAAAACGTCAAAAATCGAAAAAGTCTTCAAAACGAAAAATCGCTAAAACTAAATAAATCATCAAAAAATGAAAAAATCGCCAAAAATGAAAAAAATCACAAAAACGAAAAAAAACGCAAAAACCAAAAAAGCGCCAAAACTAAAAAAAACGCCAAGAACCAAAATAAAAACGCCAAAACGAAAAAAGTGTCAGATCAAAAAAAAATCCCTAAAACTAAAAAAACCACAAAAAACCGAACAGAAACTGAAAACGTTAAATAAATGCCATAACCAAAAAATCGCCAAAACTAAACAAATCGGCAAAAAACAAAAAAAAATTGCAAAAAACGAAAAATCGCCAGAAAAAATAAAAAAAAATCACCAAAATAAAAAAAACCAAAAAACAACGAAAAATACTTTAAAAAAAAACTAAAATTAAACAAGAAAGCATAACGAAAAAACTACCAAAATGACAAACGGGGCAAAAACAAAAAGGGATATACATACATATGTGTATTCGTACGGAACCCAAAGTCACACTTTACTTAATTTAATTGATATTTGTACATTTATGGGCCGAAAAATGGTAAAAAATATAATTTTTGTACTTGTGTTAACCCGTTTAAATCCTAAAATGATAAAGATAGAAATGAAATTTAAAATTTATTCTTCTCTCCTTCAGAAGTGTTCGATTGCGCTTTGGTACTTTTGGGAAATTCGAATATATAAAAAACGAAAATCGGAGCTCTTTTTGGTACTTTTTTCTATACAACTATTATTTGTGTGCCCTGTTCGCTGGGATATAGTTGAAATAGAACTGTAATTTTTTGGCTGCCGTTGTTCACTGGTATTTATTTGCAAAATCGGTAACCATAAAAAAAAGATTTTTGGCCGGCTTCTCAAAATATGGTACACAGTGTGCCGGGAGCAAGCACTATTATACACAAAGTTATATGTATTTATTTCAACATAGAAAATAGTTAAGCCCGATGTTGTATAATTCTTCTACACATGTTTTTAAAACAAAACATTATATATAAATTTTTATATCCTTTATTGCTCAAAAAAAGCCTCAAATAAACTTGACTTCACTTAAAAATGTTCCTCAAATTTTTTGTTAATTAGAATAACTTGTTGTTTTTTAAATTTTAAGAAAAATGTGTCTAATTGTTTTTACTCTATAACCTGTTTATCCTTTAAGTCTCAAAATTTTGACTTTTCTATAAATTTTCCACACGAGCCGAACGTTTGTATTGTAGAAACTGAGCTATAATAAATTCTTTTTAGTTTCACCAAATTTACAACAACAACAACAAAATTAAAAGCTGGCATAAATTGTAATAAAAATATTTAGTTTTAAATAAATAAACCTTAATAAATTTCCTTTTAATGAATTAAAAAAGAAAAACCTATTTAAAATATTTCACACTCATGTGCGTAAGATAATAGACACATTTTTTCACACTTTGTTTCATTTTAAGAAAAAAAAACATAATGAAACATTCTTTTGTAAAATAACATAAATTTGTCACATTTTAGCTGCCAATTTGTTTGTTGTTTTTTGTAAATATTTATTTTTTTTTCGAGAAAAAAGTATCATTTTATTTATTGTTATTTTTTATTTATCTTTCAGTTGGGTTTGGTTGATGCCAAAGACAACAACACCTGCTGTTAGCCACTCAAAAACGAGATCATTTAAAAATGGTCTACTGCTAGAGGTACAAATATATGACCGAGTGTCTTTGAAAATCCATTAGCATGCATTAACATGCTCACAAATTCACCGAAAAAAACAGCGCACAATCGCACACAAATCAATTCGATTTTTCAGCTAGACTAGAATTAATGCACTGTACGAAAAGTTATTGAAACAGAGAAGAACAACTGGCAAACGAAGAAATTGAAGAGAACAAAGACCGACTTAAGAGAGTGGCTACAAAAAATGTATTAAGAAAATATTTTAAATGAAAATAATAATTTATAGCAAGCCAAATAGCAAATATAATTGCTTCTTGCTGCGTGCCTTGTACATATTTTATGCTTCTCATTAGGTAGAAGAAATTATTAATATATGTTGGAGTTTGGGAAGGAAATTGGATAGCCTTTTCTATGTTAAGCTAAAATCGGTAGTGCAGCGTCTCCAAAACTCGATTTTTTGCAAAAATCGGGTAATATCACTTCATTTTGAATAAAATCAATATTTATCTATCGATTGTCGTCAAATAAAGCTCATTTTGTTGGTGGTATATGTGGCTTTGCGGCGAGTGAATAAAAATGGTTTTATTTTGCAATTTTTCGATTTTTTATAAATTTTTAATAAATGAAAATAATTCGACCGCTGATGAGACGATGTAGCGGCCTGTCGAAATCAGTAGTACTGATCCGTTCTGCTAATCTGATTTGAATATTTCAACACTCCACTCTTAATAAAAATAATTTTAATTTACATTAATTCAAAATATTGAACTAGAAAGCCGAAATAATAAAAATTTTCAGACTTATAAAAATACGTAAAAAAATAATTCGATTTTGCATAAAAAACATATTTTTCATCATTGCGTTCTGAATAATTCTGAAACCACAGAGCAGGCGTGGATACAAGGGGGAAGGGGATATTCCCCCCGCTACAAACGGGAAAAATAGTATGTTTTACTTAGAAGTTCTGTGATGGCGTTTCATACTTTTCCATCAATCACCGGCAGTGTCGGCTTGTGACTTACCAGCACACAGAAAAATTTCCATGTAAAATCGTCGAAAACCAGGTTAACTTAACATTTTTCGGTAGTGATTTTGCTTCATAGGTGTTTCATGTTAAATCAACATGATATACAATAATCTTGAAAGAAAATTGTTCCTTTGAATTAACTATATGTCATGTTGATTTAATATTCCAGTACAGTTAAATCAAAATGAAGTTGATACTGAAATAATACAAAAAATCATATTGAATCAAAGTAATATCGAGTTGAAACAACGTGAATTTGATATTGGAACAACACGAAGGAAGAATCATGTTGAATCAAAGTTATTTAAAGTTGAAACAACATGAATTTGATATTGGAACAACACGAAGAATCATGTTTAATCAAAGTTATTTCAAGTTTAAACAACGTGAATTTGATATTGGAACAACACGAAGTATCATGTTGAATTAAAGTTATATCAAGCTGAAACAACATGACTTTAATGTAGCTATTTTATTAATTATTTTACTTACGTGATAGTCATCAGAAAACTTTTCGTTGTAGCTGACTGCCCCAGCCAAGATTTGAACTCCTGCCACCTGCATGATAGTCCACGCGCTAACCACTGCAGCCACAACAGCTTCAAACTTTTCTTTACTTATACACTAAATAAATACCATCGTATGTAAAATGCATTTCATTTTAATTCAACATGATTTAAATGATTATTTAACATAAAACTTATTTGAAATTAAAGTTATAGTCATGTCGATTGAAAATGAAACTTAACGTTTATAACAAAATTGTTTTAACGGTGATTTAAGGTTAGATTAATTATTTTTCGTTTAAAATTAATATGAAGGTAAATTTAATCCAGCAGCAGTAAATATTCGCTTTTTTGTCGTATTCTTTCGTTTTTTGTCGTATACTTAGAAGACACATGTAAGAATAAACAACAAGAAGTCACACAACTAAGCAGAACAGTGAATTGTAGCAATAAACAAAGCAAGTAAATACTAACACACTCAAACGACAAATTATTTCTTGTAAATTTAATATGATTTGCAATCAAAATTGCGGCATGTGGATTTTACATTCCTTTTTTTCCTGTGTGCGCATGCATCTATCTTTCTTCATAAGAAAAGGAAGAAGTTTTTACATTTTCTATTTCTTTATGCACTCTTTCCTTTTCATTTTTGGAAATAGCAGCGATCTCCTTTTCTGCATTTTGCCTTCAAAGGACAATATTAACTTGTTGATGTTGGTCGAGCATTTTGGCGTACCGTTTTATTATCACAGAGTAATATCGATTTCGCAATGCGTGTGATAAGCTCTGATGAGTCAAGGGCATTTATTTTTGTAGAACATATTAACCCTCTAACTCCCAAACATAACGGCCATTTTGGTTCTTTTCTAACAAACCGTAAAAAGCATCTCTAAAAAGGGGGAGTGCGGGGATGAGCTATTCTACAAAAATGTTGACCATTAAGTTTAACTGTAGTTTTTCAAAAGACAACCAAGCTCCAGACTCAACTTGTACGCCAGAAAACCTTGAAAACTTAAACTATTTTTAAGGGTTAGTACTCGGATTAGGAAATCTTGTAGGTCTTACATTTAAGGTATAACATATGTTTAGTATTTTTATATAAAACACCACGAGAAAAATAGTTCCGGAACATTTTAACCCTAGTTATTGTATAGCGCATCATTTACCCTCTGATGTAGGGTGCTAAATATTTGCACTATGCAGCATTAATGCAGCTGTAAAACATCAGTTTTCTTCCATTTTTTTTCAATCTGCTATTTAATTTACATTTTTTCCGCAACAACCACAGCCAAGAGATAGATACCACCCACTGTTTAATGGCTCGTTTTATGACATTTTAAAAGGGAAATTAACAAAATTTGTAATGAAATAAATAATCACCAAAAAAAATGTTCAACTATTTTATGGTTTTTATTTGTTATCTAAGGTTTGTTATTTTGCATTATTTATGTTTAATTAATGGTTCATTTCAATAAAAAGTCATCGGCTTCAATGAAAAATTTCTAGACCTAATTTTTATGAAAACTCAGAAAAAAAAACATTTAAGAGCTTTTGAGAAAAAAAGAAACAAAATCGAAATCATTAAAATCTGATTGGTGATTGGTAATTATTTTGCACCTGTTTAATGTTTTTCTTTTTTGTAACTTTTTATTACGATTTTATTTATATTATCATTTGCAAAGTGTGTGTTGTGTGTATGTGTGTGTGTGTGTGTATGTGTTTTTGTTGCAAATGTTATTGCAGTTTATAATTTAGATAATGATCGCATGCGAATTTGAATTCATGTCTCTAAACGTGTATTGATTTGATACGATTTTTTACTCGATACGAATAGTGCTTTTGGTGTATTTTTATTTGTAAAAATTTGTATGTCGTGTGTTAATAGCTTTCAGATCATATAGTGCGACGGTATTGTTAGCTCAAAAAGATATTGGAAACTTTACAGAACATGTAAAAATTTTTAATCTTTATGATTTCCTTGCTATATCTTGAAATATAAAAGATAGCTCTGTTTAGCATAAATAAAGTTTTTATAAGAGTACATCTCAGTTACAATGAATTTTCGTTTCCATTGAAAATATAGTAAAATATTTCCGGAACCTCTAGTCCACGTTAAAAAACATGACACTGCATTGATGTATAATCATCATCATTACTATGACAGAGCTAATAATAAAATCTATCTCTTTTTAAAAAGCTAAGCCAGTGTATGTAACACAGAGAAAACATTAAAGCAAATGATAGATGACACCTTTTCAGCATATCTATGACATATAGTCATCACATGTGTCATCAAAAAGAATAAAAAAACTTTTTGTTTGACCAAGTTCCACGATATCTCTGAAACTACTTAGCAGATTAAATGTTGGTACGGCTTAAAGATTTTACTGTTGTCGAATTTCGAATTTTTAACCGACTGCGCGACGCAAAGAAGGGTATTGTGTTTATGTATGTACGTATGTTTGTATGTATGTGTTCCTTTGCGGCACTACATAAACCGAACGCGTAGACCGATTTTCACGATTCTTACGTCAATCGAGTGTCACTAAAGATATGACAGTAGTGAAAATTCAATATGGCGGCCAACAGACGCCATTTTGTTTATACGAAAAAAATAAAAAGTTGGCGAACTATATCAAAATGGGATCAATCGACAAGTATTTGAAAATCATCTTTAGGTTTATCTTATGAATCTTAATTTCGAACGACCATTTAGGATCTGCGACGGTTTAAAGTTGTTTTCTTTTATTTTTTACGCAGTTGGGTTTTTTGATTTTTAAATTTATGTCTTGTTTACTTAACTAAATATAACAAATAGTTCTCTAGTTATGTTAACATATCGTCAGCTTGTTATTGGTTTGCTGCTTTCTAATGCTTTTTCTTATGTTTATGGGTCAAACCAATAATAAGGTGACGATATGTCGTGCAGCCGCTTCTTTTTTTTTGACATAATGATATATCGCGAAAACTAGAATAAAATAAAAACAAATGGGCTCAGATTCGAATTTAGCGCCCTAAATAACATAAGAAACAACTTTACTTTGAACCAGAAAAAATTTTTAATACTTGTGTTATTTACCCAGTTTCATCCTAAAATTTCAAGATTTAATAATATTTTTGGAAAATAGTCTAATATTCGAATACACATAGAATTTGAACGGGCAGAGATAGTGTGATAAAATTTTTAACTTGTCTAGACGATATAGTTTTTTAATATATAGAAGAATAACATTTATCATTTTTGGTATTCAAATACCAGAATTCCTAAGGCGGGAAAATATGTTCTAAAAATGATTTTTTTTTTACAAAATGGCTGCCCTGTTGTTATTTACCGTGTGCTATTTAAATAACTTTCGGTATATTTAGGCAGCACCTAAGGCCTTAGAATATTAGTAGTTTTACGGAGATCGTTGCTTTGCACTCTGAGGAATTTTTAAGGAAACTATAAATTTCATTACAAAATTGCTAAACTTTGGATAGGGCTGGAGGGAGAACCATCACCTATTTTGACTCGATTTTTCTTCTACACTAATTTTTTATAGGTTTTCTTTAAAAAATATACAAAACTTTTGTATGTTCCAGAGGAAATTTATTTTATATGACCGAAAAAACAATACCACCTTTTTGGGAAAAACCCCTAAAAATTTAAAATTTTTTACATGTGTTATGTTCCGATTCGTGTAATTTTTTAACGAACGAAGATATCGGCATGAAATTTTCTGCATTTTGTTCTAAATTTCATCAATAATATCGCTGATTTTTCCAAACACACCATCGCCCACCGCATCAAAAATAAATTAACTAAGTTCGCCCAAAAATAAAAGAAACAAATTTTGAGCGCAATTATCTCTGAAAGAGATCTCTAAAAGAGATATTCTACACATGTCAGCACGTTTTTTTTATACCTTCTATTTGTAAAAAATTGTAACATTCGGACTGAACATTCGTAACATTCGGCATAAAGAATTTACATTGAGGAAGGAGCTTATCAAGTTCAAACCCTGCTGGACTTTAAGGCTGAACCCACACCGAATACGACAAAACTATTTTTTGTGACGTATACGACAACAGAACATTAGTTCTTATGAGACCACACACACCAAATTTTTTGATGTACGTTATAATCATACGAGTGTGTTTGACGTATAAGACAAAAACGTTTTGTCATATTTGGTGTGTTTTCAGGCTAAAGGATGAAGTTAAATACCCATTTTCCTTCATATACACATTCGTGCAATTTGATTATTTTGATATTTTTTAATGAAAAATCGAGTAAATAAAAAAGGTAAAACGTTAAAAATAAATAAATGTATGAGTATAATACCTTCCGAAAACATGGACACACTTTGTCCTAAAAAGGTTTTTTCTAGCTCAGAGTCAACGAAGCTTATTTGTAAGAATCTGCTGGAATCTCATCAAAAATTTGTTTTGGGCAACAAATCGCCTGAGGCTAGATTGATTGCAAAGTGTCTTTAGTTGAATTTTTTTACGACAGATAATACAACTGCTGATAAAGTTGCTGCAGCTGCTTAATTAAAAATTTTAAATATTCAAAACGCGCGTGCAAAATTCAAAGCGATATAAAGCAAACAAATATTGTTGAAAGACGTGCAAAACAATCGAAAGCAGTGCCAGGCATATAGAGACAAATTAACTGCCGAGGACTGATCTAAAGTCTTTGTCAGAGTGCTCTTTATAGAGTTAACTAGGGCACAGTTGTCAAAATACGTTCTTGGGATGCCAAAAAATGTATCGAAAAATGTTTCAAAAAGGCATTTGGCATCTGAAGGTGGTCAAATATACAAGCAGCAATAATAGGCAAAAAATAATCGAGCTTAGTGATCGACGCCATGCTCGCCTTGGTTGGATGTAAAAATAAATATTTTAATAAAATATATGTTTTTTCTGAAAGTAACTCCAATTAAGACAGAAAAAGTTAAGAAATTTAAATATATAAACATCTTTCTTTAAGGTCAAAAATCTTTTTATCTTTTTGACCCAGCAAAAAACTTCAAAAATAAATCTTCACATATAGTAACACTGATCACAATTATAAAAATGTCATGGGGTCAAAAACGAAGACACATTTTTTTTATATGAGAGAAGTAAAACAATCAGGCAATTAATGCCTACCAGTTAATTAATGTGTTACCTTCTTTAGGAAAGGGATAGATTAGAGAGAACAGGTGGTGAAGTGGGAGAGAGATAGAATGCTTAATTCATTTACAACGCTGCTATTGCGCGTTTTTTTTGTAGATCAGTGTTGCAAGCCCCTTTGGTGTCAAGTAGAGGCATTGAGTTGTTTAAGCTCTTTTACTTCGCCGACGGTTTTGCTACAATACCGACGAAGGAGGGTGCTGTGTTACTCGCTGCCGGCACTGCCAAAGTGCTATGCCTTCATCACTATAACAGTCCAACAACAACCAACACAATAACACACCAATGCACATGAGAAAAATGCATGATGTTGTTGGCTTGCCTGAAACTAATCTCGAACTCAAGACCCCAGGGTTTGTAGTCAAACGCGCTAACTACTCAGCCAACAGCACCCTCTTGATATAGTATTAATTGCCAAATTACATCAGCGGTATGACGGATTTTTTATCAGTGTACATATATGCCTGCATTTTATTGGTACTCATGCCAAGTCGTCAGTAGACCTTCACTTGAAATTAGGCTTGCCACTTCCATTTTGAGAAAAAGAAGATGTCAACCTCAAAATGCGTTGGCAATATCGCATTGAATAATTGTAAAAAACAAATGTATGGCAATATCAACGTACAAAGAGACGATGAAATACTTTAAAAGAGAAAGGAAAAACTGTTCATAAAAAATATAAATATTGAGAAAAGTGTAAAAAGTAGGCCAACCCCGGACACTTGCTAAAAAAAACAAGGATAACTAACTACCCGGGCGCCATAAAAAAGGGGACAGTTTCCATGGAAAAGAGGACGGAGGTCAGCCCCACTTGAAATAAGCACCAACGTAATGCAGGCAAATAGTGTGACTTATCTCAATACAAAAAACAATTTTTTGCAAAATTAGTTAAAAAAATATCTTTAAGAAATTTAATAAATCTTGTACAGCAAAAAAAAAACATTTTATACTAAGAACGCATGTATTTTTTGAGAAAGTAAAACTGTCTATCATATTTTAAAAACTAATGAAAATACTGTTTATACTCTCTTTAAGAATATGACTTGCATAAATTGAATGTTTTGTCTTTTGCAAATTAAGAATCTAAAAATTTGTTAAAAAAAGTGAATACTTGTAACGGTTTCAAAATATTATCATTTGATTTGATTCTGTTATTGCATATCAAATATTAAGATAAATAATAGAGTTTATATTTTGCAAGCTGTGGTTGTTCTCCACAGTTTTGTGTATTGAACGTTACTCTTTAAAACATTAAAAACATGGAATCTAAAGAATTTTTCCTAAAGTTGAGCGATTATTTATTTTGCGTTTGAATAAATTTGAAATTTATGCAAACATGTATTGAACGTTACTTGGAAAAAGTTCTTACATATAATTTGGTTTTTGATCTTCGAATAGCAAAAAGAATTTACCGCTAATAAATATGAAAAAAATGTATTAAACGTTAATTTGAAAAAATTCATAAATATGAATTGGTTTTTTATATTCGAATGGCAAAAGGAATTTACCGCTAGCGGAAGAGTTGAAACGATATAGAGAAAAGTTTAATATCTGAAAGAGAGAAGGAAACAGTTTATCAACGAAAACAAATAGCAGTTCAGAAGTAACAGTAGCGTTCAACATACAAAATTAATCGGCTTTCTAGCTTAGCTTAAAAAATCTATAGTTTGAGGATCCATTGAATTACATAAAAATACAATAGCCCAATTCACAATCTTGTGCGAATGGTCTTGCATTGTAACATTTGAAAATGGTATTGCATATTGATACTTACCACTTAACAATTGTTAAGTGGTGAGTATAAATATACTATACAATTTTGCAAATGCTACGATGTATGACCATTTGCACAAGATTGTGAATTGGGCTAATATTTAATTTACATTCTATCTAAAATCGATAAGCTTAAAATAATTCTTGTAAAAAAGACCGACTAAAAAATAGCCGTGGCAATGTTAACATTTCTGATCATAATGTTGTACTTTTACGAGAACTAATGTGTGTGGGAAGTTTCATAAGAATCGCTCAAGTCGAAGTATTTAGTTAAAATGAATACATATTTACTCTTCATGGGCGTGGCACTCTCACTTTTCTAACCGCAATGTTAGATTGCTCCAAGAACTGAAAGTGCGTTCAAAGTTTCATAAGAATCAGCTTAGTAGAAGTTGTTGAAAAATAATATTTACTTTGTATTGGGCGTGGCTTTACCCACTTTTTTAATCATGATGTATTATTGAAGCTTAATGTGTGTGCAACGTTTTATATGAATCGGTTGATTAGAAGTAGTTGGAAACGAATGTGAGTATACTTTGTTTGGGCGTGACCCTGCCCTGGAAGTACGTCCTTTCAAGTAAAGAAAACATTCGAAATCGATTTGGCGTTTTAATAGAACATACATAAAAACATCATGACGAATTTATAACATTTCTCCTTTTTTATATCGTTTAAAAAGGAAACAGAAACAAAACACTCAAAATGAGGATCACCCATAAAAAGTATATAGTACATATTACAAAATATGACCGTACAGTAATAAAAAATCAATTTTCAAATAGGGTTCATGGCTTTTAATATGTCATGACATCAAGTACCTCCTAGTCGACTTTGATCACAAAACCAAATTCAATTCTGAGCACAGCTTTTATTTTGCATCTGTGGTTTTCATTTTCTATTATACATGTTGATTAATTGCTTGATCTCTTTGCTATTAGCTTTTGTAATAAATATTATGTAAAAAAAGCATTAAAACCCCAAACGATAAAAAAAAATTTTATTTATAAAATCTTTTTTTTTTAAGCAGTAAAACCTAAAGCGAATTTAACTTTATAATCTGATAAGTACTGCAATCATTTGCAATCGAAGTGAATGAAAAAAAAATTGAACATAAAAACACGTTTTTTAAACTTTGATTATGGCACCTGTATGAATACGAGTAGTTTTCATACGCAAATTGTGCGTATTTATTGTCATTATACGAACAAAGTTTAACAAATAATATGAACGAAATGTTGTTTGACACCTTGATTTGCATTTTTTAACAATTAAAAGTTATTAAACATTATTATGCATGTATGTACTTTGTTTTTAGTAAATATAGTTTAAGGCTTTTCATATATCAGTTTTTTTATATATTTTGTTTATTTTTTCTTTTCTTTTAATATCATCAATCTTTGTCAGAGGTTTTAAAATGTCTTAATGCAGTACGCAAAAGTGTTTTTCAAGTAATTAAGCCATTACGTTAAAATGTTATTATTGTATAATAATTTAAATCTTAGATATTTGTGATATAAATAAGATTTTCAAAAGAGTTAGAAAAATTGCTAAATTTTAGAAAATAGACATTAAATGCTGATCGTTTTTCTCTAAAATTAAGAAAAAGCTCATTATTCTTAATCATTTAATCTTAATATATATTCCTTTTTAATATTGGTCGTTAGTTAAAACTTAATTAAAACTAATTTTCGTTGATTAGGTGTCGTTTTAAATTACGTGCCAAGTGTGGTTGTGTTTTACGAGCTATGGTTCATTTAAAAATATTATAACGAAAACAATTACTGAATCAGATAAAATTATTGTCTAAAAATGATTTTTGAAAATCAGTAAAAGAATTTCGTCGGCTTAGTGAGCCACTATAACTACACTATAAAACATTACTTCAAATTTACTGTCATATATTGCCTAAATTTGTGTTGAAAATTTCTCCTTGTCTAAAATTACATCGAGTTTGTAGTTATTTTATTAAAGAAAAAACCTTTCAAATTAAACATATTTAGTCTAAGTGGAAAAAAGTTAACTTAAAGTATAATACGGCTATGGCTGAATGGTAGATACGTCAGACTATCAGCCAGGAGGTCGCGGTTCATACCTGCACGCAGCCAATTGCTTTTTTAGTAAAAGCCTTTTGTTCACAAATAATGCGTTTGTAATTTTAGGTCGATAATAATCGGTAAAGTGTTGCCGATTATTAGCGACCTAATTTTCAACAAAAGTAGAGTGTACACTCTAAATCATTACTCGAAATTTAGTATCATATATTGTCTAAATTTGTGTTGAAAAATTCTGGTTGTCTAAAATTGCATCGAGTTTGTAGTTATTTGTAACAAAAAAACAAAATTTGATATTATAAACTTCTTATTCTTACGATTAGGCGTTTAATATAATATCTTTAGTTTTTCTATGAGATTTTTGGGTAAAGGTTCCCTGACGATTTGCATTAGCCCCAATGAAAAGCCCATAGGAACTAGCTAATACCCCTCCATAATCAATTTCAATGTATTTTAATAAAAAATTTAATATTTTACTTAGAAAGTAAAATATTAAGTTGGGAAAAAGCACGTTAAAAATCAAAATTTGTCTAATTTTTCGCAAAAATACAAATCTGCTGTTAAAAGTATTTATTTTTGAACAAAGTATGTCTAAATAACTTTAAAATTTTTAATATTAAGCAATCTGTCTAAAAAACAGCAGAAAAATGTTTAAACATTAGAAGCACGCCATATTTTTCATTGGTCATCAACTTTTAATTGCTGGTATTTAAAGGTTTTTAAATATATATTTTGTAAGTATTGGTAAGTAAATATTGTTAACTTATAAACAAAATTCTAAGGCTTTTTCTTGTTTTAATAAATGTAATGAATTAATTAATTAATCGCTTCGCTGGCGTTTCTATTTTATTTTTTTGTATTAAACATATTTTGTTCAAAAAGCAAAAAAGATCATGCTTGTCTAATTTTAGGTCGATAATAACACAGGTCAACCCGATTTCTAAGGCCCGTGATTTCTTAGTCACTATGCGTACATATGATACTGAGCTCCAATACCTATAAAATACATTTTTTTTTTGAATTGACTCTGTATCTCTAGATTTTCCGTTATATAGAAAAAGGGGGATGCTGCATCACATAATTTGCATTTACTCGAGAACTAGTTATTCGATTAAATTAAAAAAACACAGTAGGATCGGAAACAAAATAACCTTTAAATAACTTCCTTATTAATATTTTAACAGTCTTTTAGTTTCGGACATATTCAAAAAGTTTTATCAAAACAATAAATTTTTTCAAAAAATTCAAAAAAAAATTTTAAAAGACTCATTAAAATTTTAAACTAAAGAAATTTTTTAATTTTATTCTTAATTGTGATAACTTCATATGTTCCAAATAAAATGAGCTAAAAAATCATTTCATAAGTTCTGAATTTACTCACAATTCACTGGTTTGTTCAGTTACAAACGTACCAAATTTGGTCAAATGTGACAATGTTTAAATTTAGTTAGCCGAAAAATAATCGAGATACAAATCAGATTGAAACCGTAAATTAGATTTACTTTTTACAAGCTAGCACGCGAAAACCCTGAATTTTGCAGAAGTTGATGAAAAACTATCTACATGTGCTTTTGATGGTGATAGATAGCTAAGAAACGATTAAAGATTTCGAAAAGCGACGTTTCCAGCCAGCTGCACAAGTAGTTATGGAAAGCCCTTTAAAACTTAAGATATGGCTAAAAAAAATCAGCGGGCTGCACACAAGGACCGAGGAGCATAAATCATACCATAGCAAAAAGATCTAAGAACATTAATTTCCTTCAGGTTATAAATTCCAAAATAAGGAATACCTTCCCCTCACACTTTCATTAAATTATTAAAACGATTAGAAATCTTAACAGCAGGTCATTTATTTTAAAGTCTAAAGTCAATAAATGTCAAAACATTATCAACAAATATGTCACAATAAATGCCGACGTATACACTATAATAAAAAGCTGTCGTCCGTACTCCTTTAAATATGGGGAGAATAAATGACAAAATTAAAAAAATGAAAGAAAAGCGTGAATTTAACATTGACAGAAGGGTGTAAACGAATTTAAAACATTTTCGGTATACATCCTTTTATTACTTATAAAATGCTTCTAATTTGTCTTTAACCAAATTACACAACAAAAATGTATCACACAACAGCAGGAAAAGAAGAACAAACAAGCTCGGACAGACATACTACAAGCAGACGTAGAACACCAACAGATGAACAGACAGTCAGGCAGCTTAGACAACAATAAAAATGCATAATGACACAAATGTTCAAACAACTATATTAATAAGGATATTAACATTAAAAGCAACAAAAACAAATAATAACAGTTTCATGAGTGGAAGTGATATCACGGAACAACCCCTTTTGTGTGAAGGAATAAAATAACTCCAACAAGGGATGATTTAGTTAATGTTATGCACAGTGGAAAGGAGTACGAAAGTAACATGAATTTAAAAAAGCCGTACTAATACGCACACACATATCCCATTTCGTTTCTGCCCTTCTTTTCATTTTGGTAATTTTTTGAGGGGTTTTAATTAAAATTTTTTTTTGTATTAACGTTTTTTCGCTTTTTGACGACATCTCTAATTTTAGCGTTTTATTTTAGTTTTGGCGCTTTTTTAGTATTGGGGATTTTTTCGGTTTTTGGTGATTTTTTTTAGTTATAGCGATTTTTTGTTTGGTTTTGACACTTTTTTCGTTTTTGCGGTTTCTCGGTTTTCAGCGATCTTTTAGTTTTAGTGCTTTTTTTTTGTTTCGTGCTGTTTTTTCCTTTTTGGTGATTTTTCCCATTTTTTGGCGATTTTTTTCGTTTTTTGAAGCTATTTTACTTTTGGCGGTTTTTTTAAGGTTCTAGTGCTTTTTTCGTTTTGACGACTTTGTTCGGTTTTGGCGTTTTTTTTTAGTTTTTTTAACGATATTTTTACTTTTGGTGATTTTTTTTAGTTTTTGCGATTTTTTTAATTTGGTGTTTTTTTCCTTTACGCGCTTTTTTATTTTTGCGATTTTTCGTTTTGACATTTTATTAATTTTGGGATTTTTTAGTTTTAGCGTTTTTTTAAATTTCAAGAGTTTGCCTCTTACGGTTTATATGATACAGCAAATTGTCTAAATTACATAGTCAAAATCACATTAACTAACAGAACACCCTTTAATTTTTCTTGTTTCAAATATCAGTGTTAATTGCTGTAGTCTATTCTACAGACTACATCAATTAACACTAACTTTGCAAATTTAAAGTGTCTGTTGATTAGATTAGTCTTCCAACATGTTCTGTTGCTCGCTTTAGAACACCCTTTAATTTGCAACTGTCATATATTTGTTGTTGTAGTGGCCAAAGTTTTACATATTCTGTGAAAATTTAGGTCCGTAGCTCTCACGGTTTGCGAGAAAACAGCCTGTGACAGACAGACAGATGGATATACAAACAGACAAACAGACGGACAGCGTAGCGAAAACAATACGGTTATTTTACACTTTTGGTGTACGGAACCCTAAAAGTTAAACACTTTAATATTACACAGTGGCAGGAGAGGAGATAAAGTGATATTTCCCCCAAAAATGAGTGAAGTATTTCGTGTTGCTAAAAACTTTAAAATTATTGGTGTCATTTAAAATTAATATACGAACATACATATTTATATCGCTGTTCCTGTCGCGTTTTTTTTTTTTGAAACCTGTAAATTTATTACCATTTATTTAGGCAATCCCTCCACTGTGCAGTATGCCACAAACATAAAAAATACAAAATACATTACAATTTAATACTACACTAGAAACAAATAAAGTCAAGAGGTTTTGAATATAAAGTAGAATAACAAAAAAAAATTATTATTATTGATGAGGTATGCAACATAATTAGAACAAACAAGCCAGTTGTAGCATCCACAAAATAAAAATGCTATGATGACAAATGTTATATATTTGCTTACTCTCTGGTTTAATATTGTTCATACCGCAGTGAACATTGTTTCTAATAAACGGAACAAAATAGTGCTAAATGTCCTTTTTACTGTCAGCCAGATTCTGTCTATCAAATGTATTTCAAAAGAATGTGGAAAGAAGGGATACAAAGGAAATATAAAATTAAACATTTGTTCTTGAAAGAGGATTTTTATGTCATCATTATTGAGTGTTAAGAGAGTCAGTTTATAGAACTGTAAGTGATAATATGCTAATTTCTATTTAGTAATGAGAGCTTGACGTACAGTGGGTAATAACACTGCGATAGTCGAAAATTCGGGCAATGATTCTAATAGGAGATCTTATATAATTTTGGGACAAGAAATTGAATGGCGTTCACCGTTTTGTTCGGTTGGCTCGAGTTTTCCACATATTGGTATTTTAATATATTTTTTTTTGGATACCCATTATTCATTTATGATCGATCTTTTATGCAAATTATGTGAACAGAAAACGATTATATCCTTATGTTTGCATAATATAAAATACGATAAAGCAATAACACTATTCCTTCTATTAATTTTTATGTGTGTGAAGTTAAATTTTAAAATTTGAAACCCTAGACAAAAACCATAGAATTTAACAGAGGTCTGTTAACAGTTTAACATGACTCTGTTAAACATTTAAAATTTTGTTTTTTTCATTTAAAATTGAATAATTACTAAATTGTTAAACAAATTGCACCAGCAAATAATTAAATATCTTATTTACGTCATACTTTGTACCTAGATATGGCTTTGGCAAATAAATACATAAAAATAAGCGGATTTTAGATCGCTTGAAAAAAAATAATATATAAAAGACTTTAGTCCTTTTCTCGAAAATGGTAGGAGATGGGGTAAATTTTTTTCACGGAGGGGACTCCTAGTAGCGTCTAGATAATTGTCGGATAGTCAAATATTTTAACATTCTGTTTTTTTTAGAAATTATAGGCCGATTTCAAAAAAACCATATTAGAAATCTGAAAAAGGACTATAGTCCTTTTCTCGAAAATGGATGGAGATGGGGTAAATTTTTTTTACGGAGGGGACTCCTAGTAGCGTCTAGATAATTGTCGGATAGTCAAATATTTTAACATTCTGTTTTTTTAGAAATTATAGGCCGATTTCAAAAAAACCATATTAGAAATCTGAAAAAGGACTATAGTCCTTTTCTCGAAAATGGAAGGAGATGGGTTAAATTTTTTTTACGGAGGGGACTCCTAGTAGCGTCTAGATAATTGTCGGGTAGTCAAATATTTTAACATTCTGTTTTTTTAGAAATTATAGGCCGATTTCAAAAAAACCATATTTGAAATCTGAAAAAGGACTTTAGTCCTTTTCTCGAAAATGGAAGGAGATGGGGTAAATTTTTTTTACGGAGGGGACTCCTAGTAGCGTCTAGATAATTGTCGGATAATTTCTAAAAAAACAGAATGTTAAGATATTTGACTATCCGACAATTATCTAGACGCTACTAGGAGTCCCCTCCGTAAAAAAATTTACCCCATCTCCTTCCATTTTCGAGAAAAGGACTATAGTCCTTTTTCAGATTTCAAATATGGTTTTTTTGAAATCGGCCTATAATTTCTAAAAAAAACAGAATGTTAAAATATTTGACTATCCGACAATTATCTAGACGCTACTAGGAGTCCCCTCCGTGAAAAAAATTTACCCCATCTCCTACCATTTTCGAGAAAAGGACTAAAGTCCTTTTTCAGATTTCAAATATGGTTTTTTTGAAATCGGCCTATAATTTCTAAAAAACAGAATGTTAAGATATTTGACTATCCGACAATTATCTAGACGATACTAGGAGTCCCCTCCGTAAAAAAAATTCACCCCATCTCCTTCCATTTTCGAGAAAAGGACTATAGTCCTTTTTCAGATTTCAAATATGTTTTTTTTGAAATCGGCCTATAATTTCTAAAAAAAACAGAATGTTAAAATATTTGACTATCCGAAAATTATCTAGACGCTACTAGGAGTCCCCTCCGTGAAAAAAATTTACCCCATCTCCTACCATTTTCGAGAAAAGGACTAAAGTCCTTTTTCAGATTTCAAATATGGTTTTTTTGAAATCGGCCTACAATTTCTAAAAAAACAGAATGTTAAGATATTTGGCTATCCGACAATTATCTAGACGCTACTAGGAGTCCCCTCCGTAAAAAAAATTCACCCCATCTCCTTCCATTTTCGAGAAAAGGACTATAGTCCTTTTTCAGATTTCAAATATGGTTTTTTTGAAATCGGCCTATAATTTCTAAAAAAACAGAATGTTAAGATATTTGACTATCCGACAATTATCTAGACGCTACTAGGAGTCCCCTCCGTAAAAAAAATTCACCCCATCTCCTTCCATTTTCGCGAAAAGGACTATAGTCCTTTTTCAGATTTCAAATATGGTTTTTTTGAAATCGGCCTATAATTTCTAAAAAACAGAATGTTAAAATATTTGACTATCCGACAATTATCTAGACGCTACTAGGAGTCCCCTCCGTAAAAAAAATTTACCCCATCTCCTTCCATTTTCGAGAAAAGGACTATAGTCCTTTTTCAGATTTCTAATATGGTTTTTTTGAAATCGGCCTATAATTTCTAAAAAAACAGAATGTTAAAATATTTGACTATCCGACAATTATCTAGACGCTACTAGGAGTCCCCTCCGTAAAAAAAATTTACCCCATCTCCTTCCATTTTCGAGAAAAGGACTATAGTCCTTTTTCAGATTTCTAATATGTTTTTTTTGAAATCGGCCTGTAATTTCTAAAAAAACAGAATGTTAAAATATTTGACTATCCGACAATTATCTAGACGCTACTAGGAGTCCCCTCCGTGAAAAAAATTTACCCCATCTCCTACCATTTTCGAGAAAAGGACTAAAGTCCTTTTTCAGATTTCAAATATGGTTTTTTTGAAATCGGCCTATAATTTCTAAAAAAACAGAATGTTAAGATATTTGACTATCCGACAATTATCTAGACGCTACTAGGAGTCCCCTCCGTAAAAAAAAATTCACCCCATCTCCTTCCATTTTCGAGAAAAGGACTATAGTCCTTTTTCAGATTTCAAATATGGTTTTTTTGAAATCGGCCTATAATTTCTAAAAAAACAGAATGTTAAAATATTTGAGTATCCGACAATTATCTAGATGCTACTAGGAGTCCCCTCCGTGAAAAAAATTTACCCCATCTCCTACCATTTTCGAGAAAAGGACTAAAGTCCTTTTTCAGATTTCAAATATGGTTTTTTTGAAATCCGCCTATAATTTCTAAAAAAACAGAATGTTAAGATATTTGACTATCCGACAATTATCTAGACGCTACTAGGAGTCCCCTCCGTAAAAAAAAATTCACCCCATCTCCTTCCATTTTCGAGAAAAGGACTATAGTCCTTTTTCAGATTTCAAATATGGTTTTTTTGAAATCGGCCTATAATTTCTAAAAAAACAGAATGTTAAGATATTTGACTATCCGACAATTATCTAGACGCTACTAGGAGTCCCCTCCGTAAAAAAAATTCACCCCATCTCCTTCCATTTTCGAGAAAAGGACTATAGTCCTTTTTCAGATTTCAAATATGGTTTTTTTGAAATCGGCCTATAATTTCTAAAAAAACAGAATGTTAAAATATTTGACTATCCGACAATTATCTAGACGCTACTAGGAGTCCCCTCCGTAAAAAAAATTTACCCCATCTCCTTCCATTTTCGAGAAAAGGACTAAAGTCCTTTTTCAGATTTCAAATATGGTTTTTTTGAAATCGGCCTATAATTTCTAAAAAAACAGAATGTTAAGATATTTGACTATCCGACAATTATCTAGACGCTACTAGGAGTCCCCTCCGTGAAAAAAATTTACCCCATCTCCTACCATTTTCGAGAAAAGGACTAAAGTCCTTTTTCAGATTTCAAATATGGTTTTTTTGAAATCGGCCTATAATTTCTAAAAAAACAGAATGTTAAAATATCTGACCATCGGACAATTATCTAGACGCTACTAGGAGTCCCCTCCGTGAAAAAAATTTACCCCATATCCTACCATTTTCGAGAAAAGGACTAAAGTCTTTTATATATTAATTTTTTTTCAAGCGATCTAAAATCCGCTTATTTTTATGTATTTATTTGCCAAAGCCATATCTAGGTACAAAGTATGACGTAAATAAGATATTTAATTATTTGCTGGTGCAATTTGTTTAACAATTTAGTAATTATTCAATTTTAAATGAAAAAAACAAAATTTTAAATGTTTAACAGAGTCATGTTAAACTGTTAACAGACCTCTGTTAAATTCGATGGTTTTTGTCTAGGGTTTCAAATTTTAAAATTTAACTTCACACACATTTAATTTTTACTGCTATTTTTGATATTCTTGTTACTTTTGACAGTTTTCTTATATTTTCTTACTGTTACAATATTTATTATTAAAATGTTCACTCAAAATCAAGTTAATGATAAAACTTATCGTTACTGTTTGCTATATTTAAAATACTCGAACATGATATTCGAATATAAAATTGAATATGATATATTCGATATTCGAATATAAAATATTCAAATAAAAATCAGGAGATTTTAGCTCAGAAATAATATTTACTCTGCATGGGCGTGGCACTGGCCACGTTTTTTTTTTGGTAACAGTTGAACCGATAAATATGTAGTAAAAAGTTTATAATTGAGTTATGAATTTTTAGTCGAACTGTATGGTTTTTATCCAAAGTTATTTAATTAGTTTGGCTTAAGTTCATTTTTAATTTAATCTTTCGATCACATTATTTTTTATTTAAGAAAGAAATTCTAAAGCATGTAAATATTGAACATTCATAGAAAAATTTAGCTGTACGGAAGGCTGAACTGAAATAGCTGTCAGTTCAACCTTCAGTATAGCCAAATTTTTCTTTGCACGTTCAATATTTACATGCTTTAGAATTTCTTTCTTAAATAAAAAATAATTTTATCGAAAGATTAAATTAAAGATGAACCTAAGCCAAACTAATTAAATAACTTTGGAAAAAAGTTTATTTTAAAAGTAATTTCCAAAAATTCCCTTTAAGAATAAAAAAAAAATCTTATGTATCCATCAAAAACGTATCTTTTTAACAAGTAACATTTAAAAAATACCATTTTAAAGAAGAACGTTTTAAAGAAGTAGATACCTTTAAAAAAATAACTTTTGAAAAAGTACCTTCTAAAAAAA
The DNA here is from genome assembly GCA_956483635.1 of Panzeria rudis. NCBI lineage: Eukaryota > Metazoa > Arthropoda > Insecta > Diptera > Tachinidae > Panzeria > Panzeria rudis. Next base: position 145,329,076 of record OY101448.1, on the reverse strand, counting down.
CAGCTTTTGAAAAAGCACCTTTTAAGAGAGCACATTTTAAAAAAGTATCGTTAAATAAAGTACCTTTTAAAAAAGAACAATTTGAAAAGAATCTATTAAAAAAATACATTTTTAAAAATTACCTTTTAAAAGAGCACCTAAATATTTAAAAAGTGCCTTTTAAGAGCACCCTTTTAAAAATTACTTTTAAAAAAGTACCTTTTAAAAAACATCTTTTGAAAAAGGACCTTTTAAAAAAATACCTTTTAAAAGATTACCTTTTAAAAAGTACCGTTTAAAAAGTACCTTTTAAAAAAGTACCTTTTAAAAAAGTACCTTTTAAAAAAGTACCTTAAAAAAGTTCCTTAAAAAAGTATCTTAAAAAAGTACCAAAAAAAAGTACCTTTAAAAAATACCTTCAAAAAACGTACTTTTTAAAAAAGTACATATTAAAAAAGTACCTTTTAAAAAAGTACCTATTAAAAAAGTACCTTTTAAAAAGTACCTTTTAAAAAAGACCTTTTAAAAAAGTACCTTTTAAAAAAGTACATATTAAAAAAGTACCTTTTAAAAAAGTACCTATTAAAAAAGTACCTTTTAAAAAAGTACCTTTTAAAAAAGACCTTTTAAAAAAGTACCTTTTAAAAAAGTACCTTTTAAGAATGTACCTTTTAAAAAAGTACCTTTTAAAAAAGTACCTTTTAAAAAATTACCTTTTAAAAAAGTACCTTTTAAAAAAGTACCTTTTAAAAAAGTATCTTTTAAAAAAGTACCTCTTAAAAAAGTATATTTTAAAAAAGTTCCTTTTAAAAAAGTTCCTTTTAAAAAAGTACCTTTTAAAAAAGTACCTTTTAAAAAAGTACCTTTTAAAAAAGTACCTTTTAAAAAAGTACATTTTAAAAAAGTACCCTTTAAAAAAGTACCTTTTAAAAAATTACCTTTTAAAAAAGTACTTTTGAAAAAAGTACCTTTTAAAAAATTACCTTTTAAAAAATTAACTTTTAAAAAAGTACCTTTTAAAAAAGTTCCTTTTATAAAAGTACCTTTTAAAAAACTACCTTTTAAAAAAGTAGCTTTAAAAACGTACCTTTTAAAAAAGTATCTTTTCAAAAAGTACTTTTAAAAAAGAACCTTTTTAAAAAATACTTTTTAAAAAGGTAGCTTTTAAAAAAGTATCTTTTAAAAAGTACCTTTTAAAAAAGTAGCTTTTAAGAAAGTATCTTTTAAAAAAGTGACTTTCAAAAAAGTACAACTTTAACAAGTACCTTTCAAAAATTTACCTTTTATAAAAAGTACCTTTTAGAAATGTACCTCTTAAAGAAGTATTTTTAAAAAAGTTTTGCAAAAGTAACTTAAAATTTTTAAATAAAAAAATACGCCTTAAACTTCAACTTTCAAAATGTATCTTGAAAAATCTTCTTTAATGCTATTCAATTTAAGTTCGATATTTACGAGTATCGTATCTTCAGGTTTATAAAACCCTATATCGCTTGTTTTTAAAGGTTTTAAAGAAGTTTTACTTTTTACAACAACTTTGAAAGCAGTCCCACTGTTAATATCTGCAAAATTATCGATGATAATTTTTCTCTTTTAAAGTTGATTATGTATGTTTGTAGGTTTTTAGCACGAAGTTCTCGTACGGAAAATAACAGCAGCAGCGAGAAAAATATTAAAAATAATAAAATGCTATCAGTTGTTGGTTACGTTGAAATGCTTTTAATTCATTAAATTGATGACAATTTGCTTTATTTGTTTTTTATTTTGTCTTTTTCTTTCCTTGAATCATTCGTCTGACTGACGATCTGTGTGTCTCTTGAAGTCTCAGTGGCACATGTTCAATTTGTTTTGTTGCTTTTTGCAGCATTTGCCATAAATAATTTATTTAATATTCACATTTGTTTTTTTTTATTTATTTTACTTTTCAGTTAAATTCTTCGTATAACTATAATATTAGCAGACAGAAAAAAAGTCTTGAATTATTTATGAGTTTTTAATTATGAGGCGTCGTTTAACGCCTGCCGTTTTGTATGTGTTTGTTATTCGGTGGCCTCCGTATGTCATTCCGCCAAACGTATGAATCAGGTTTTCACTTAGGTTTTCTTTCAAAGCCAAGCTGAATGTTTGGCAAAATTAAATTCATACATATAAATAGCTACTTTGTACAGATTGAGACAAGTGCACAGTTGGATTTAATGTTCAAGATGTGTATTAAATTATATTATTATTTACTCTTGTATTTCAATTAATTAACGGTTTTCATGCAATACAGGTTGTATGAATAGTTGCAATAGTCATAAGCAACAGTCATATTCAATAGAAGTTTTATCTTGATAGTTTATTACGTATTCGTTTCGATTTGTTGCTTATATTTACCTTTGATATTATTAAAGAATTGTATGTATCAGTGAATCCGTTAGAAAATATTTACATACCTGAAAATAAAGGAGAAAATTATGTAGTTGAAAATCAACATTATTAAGGATATTATTGAATTTGAATAGAAACTTCTTACACTAACAACCTAACCTACTTAAATATCTCTTAGCGCGTGAACCGCAAAATGTATAAAGCAATAGCTCGAAAACTGCACCATAAGTCAGTTTTGTAGCCCTAATAGAAGAATTTAAATTGGTATCGCGTGTAGTGGCCTTCGAAAACAGACATTTTGCTTCGTTATGCAAATGTTGTCAGAATAATTAGAATTAATTGATCATTTATTATTTTATAGCAAAGTATTATCAAAATTTAATTTGTTTAATAATTTAATTAAAAAGAACCAAATCCAAACTAAACAAAAAATGATGTTCATAACCGTAACTTTTTAAGAATCCAAAAATAATGGGGATTGGGTGATCGAGCAATAATAAATTTAATAAGTAATATTTTAGCATACATTAATAAAAATTTTGTTTTTTGAATAGTCATACAATTATTGCGTAGTTCTAAAAGCGCTTTAAAGAAAAAAAGTAATTACGTATACTTTAGACCAGAGGCATGCGATTCTTGGTCATGGCCCACGATGTTTGTCGGCTATGTACATATGTATATGTACACAATACAAGCAATCAATATAACCAACAATAAGAGCCCAACAGTGGGTTGTACCTATCAACACAACAAATAAACACCAGCATACTTAAACAACAAATTATTTCTCATTTATTTATTTTTCTCTTTGCCTGGCTGTGCTTTAGGCACATTTGGCACCAGTTTTGATTTTGCACTTATAGCCTGGGTGCATGAGCACCCTTGGATAGGACTCTATGGTTAAAAACAAAAGCCAACTTTTATAGTTCATTGTTGTTTTACGCTACATTTACACATGAAAGTACTTTCATGAAATCTTTTTATACGTATTATCAACGAAAGAGAAAATAGTATTAATTTCTCTGTCTTTCTCATAAGTCAATCAAAAGTGTGTTAGTGAAAAAGTGTGAGTGTATTGAGACTTTCTTGCAATTACTTTCATGTGTAAATGCTAAGTTAAGTATAAACTCTAGGGATGTAACGATACGCCGTTTTGCCGATCCGATACCGATACCGATATTTACAAATAAATATCGCCGATACCGATTCCGATACCGATACGAATATTGAAATTGAGTTCAAGTTTAGATTAACAAAACTGAAGTGCAATTTTTTTATTATACAAAATTACATTATAAGAGAGAATATTTAAAATTGATAAAACATTGGAAGTAATTTTTAAGGAGCTATATTTTCTTTGCTTCCAACAAATATATATTAAAAATATGCAGATAATTAGTAGAAAAGCAAGAAAAAAGTTTAATTCCTTTATAATTTTAGAAAATGCTCGCCATGCTTTTTAAAAAATCGATTTTTTTAAAGGACATTTATCAACTAATATTCATCTAATTAACTTAATAGCTTAATTATTAAAAGACTTCAAAGCTTATATTTATTCACTTAAATACAGTTCTGAGTTTAAATTCGCATAAAAAAAAATTGTGAAAATGGGTACTTTTTTATCCTTTTTCCTTGAGGAAAAATCATTATAGAATACCAAAAAAGAAATTTGTCCTAGCATCGCTTCCAATTCGGTGATTGGTAATCGAAAAACAGAACTTCTTGCAATGGCAAGGATATATAAAACTAATTAGAAATTATCGAAATTTGCAATACTTCCAGATCGCGAATTCTACATTTTCATGACTTCTTTGGAGTATCTCTTTTTTGCTGGAATAAGATTTAAAAAACAACGGCTTGAATTTGAATTCATGCTAAAATTAACAAGAAATAAATAATTTTTTACAAAATAACAGCATAAAATATTATTAATTTTTAAAATTGATATTAATAAGATTTAAAAAATAACGAAGTGTATTTAATTCATGGTAAAATCGAACAAAAATAAATTATTTGTTAAAAAAAACTGAAAAATTTTTTTAAAGTATCGTCGTATCGGCAGTAAAATATCGCCGATGCCGATGTATCGGAAAATCTGAAGTATCGCCGATATATCGGTATCGGTATCGGTATTCGTTACATCCCTAATAAACTCCCATAAAAAAATGTTTAATTTACTTTAAGAAACAGGCAGTAAAAACCTTTGGTATATTATTACAAAAAGTTAGTCCAAGTAAGTATATATGAATGTCTTTGATTTTAACCAAAACAACAAAAGTGTTTTTCTCTATTATTTGATTACATATAAAGTCTATCAATTAAGTTGTCAATCAGTCGTAGTTTTGTCGAAAAACTTTCTGAAGTACCCAAATGACATTATGTTTACATTTGTCTTTTGATGTCAAATGATCTAAACAACAGCTATGAGTAGTAATCAATTATTTGACGGCAGCAACAACGACAACAAAAATCTAAGCAGTAACTACAATACCATCTCGAGCAGCAGCAACAGCAGCAATATTAACAAAAAAAAAAAGAGAACTATTGTCCATGCACTTAGTTAACGCACGTGCAACAGAAATTTGTAACGGCATCAACAACAGCAACACAATCAACTGTTTGTCAGCCAAAGAAACGAAGCAACAATTGGAAAAAATAACAACAAAAGCAACAAGACATGTAGCAACAACAGTTGCAAATAAATGTCGTTGCACTCATTAGTTGTTGTTTGTGCATTTATTTATGTTTTTTTTTTCTTTCAATTCTGTTGTTGCTTTTATAAATGTGAAAATTAAAAAAAAAATTATATAAAGAGCTTTGAACTGTTTCTTTATGTGCTGCAATATTTTATAAAAAAAAAACAACGACAAAGAAAAATTCATAAAATAAAACTAATTCTTCTATGCAAAGTGCATACAACAAATATGTATTGCCACAATACATCAAAATATCAACTAAGAATATTTAAGAGGGTCAATCATAAAGTTTCTTAAAATTATATTGAAAGTAACAGGCAGGACAAACGTTAGCACGTACCGGAATAAGTTGAGAAATCTCGGCGGCGAAAAGCAATCAACTCATTAACAAGGCTGACGTTTTCAAACAAACAAAAAAATTTCGACACCAGCAATGACGTTACAACTAGCGATGTAACGAATACCGATACCGATACCGATATATTGGCGATACTTCAGATTTTCCGATACTTTACTGTCGATATTTTACTGTCGATACGACGATACTTTAAAAAATTTTTCAGAGTTTTTTTTTAACAAATAATTTATTTTTGTTCGATTTTACCATGAATTAAATTCACTTCGTTATTTTTTAAATCTTATTAATATCAATTTTAAAAAATAATAATATTTTATGCTGTTATTTTGTAAAAAAGTTATTTATTTTTTGTTAATTTTACCATGAATTCAAGTTCAAGTCGTTGTTTTTTAAATCTTATTCCAGAAAAAAAAAGATACTCCAAAGAAGTCATGAAAATGTAGAATTCGCCATCTGGAAGTATTGCAAAGTTGGATAATTTCTAATTAGCTTTACATATCCTTGCCATTGCAAGAAGTTCTGTTTTTCGATTACCAATCACCGAATTGGAATCGATGCTACGACAAATTTCTTTTTCGGTATTCCATAATAATTTTTCCTCAAGGAAACAGGATAAAAAATTACACATTTTCACAAATTTTTTATGCGAATTTAAACTCAGAACTGTATTTTGATGTAAATTTAAGTGAATAAATATAAACTTAGAAGTCTTTTAATAATTAAGCTATTAAGTTATTTAGAAGAATATCAGTTGATAAATGTCCTTTAAAAAAATCGATTTTTTAAAAAGCATGGGGAGTATTTTTTAAAATTATAAAGGATTTAAACATTTTTTATTGCTTTTCTACTAATTATCTGCATATTTTTAATATAGATTTTTTGGAAGCAAAGAAAATGTAGCTCCTTAAAAATTACTTCCAATGTTTTATCAATTTTAAATATTCTCTCTTATAATGTAATTTTGTATATTAAAAAAATTGCACTTGAGTTTTGTTAATCTAAACTTGAACTCAATTTCAATATTCGTATCGGTATCGGCGATATTTATTTTTAAATATCGGTATCGGTATCGGATCGGCAAAACGGCGTATCGTTACATCCCTAGTTACAACAATAACAACATCTGTAGATATTTTCCTTCAGCTGCAGAAGTTTCGGCTAAAAAATAAACTGCTAGGCCCACTATGTCGACACTATTCTTTATTTCGCACAATTACATTTAAAACAGTAAATTTTCTTACATTCAGTCAATTTGAAATTATACTCACGTAGAAAAACAATAAGGTTCCGTCCGAGACAAGGACTTCCAAACGCTTTCAATCAATCATCTGTCCATTTATGAGAGTAGTATTAAATTTTCGGTTTGAAGTGAAAAATTTAAATATTACAGCTTCTGAATCCTTGTCATTTATACCAGTCGCAATCCACACGGGTGCTACAATGTGATCTATCGAGTGAAATAAACACACGAAAAAGTATATCGTGGTAAAAACAAAACAAAAAACGGATACTACTTTATGTTGATTATTGCTACTATGGGACACGATAGCTCAACGGATTACCTGCTTCCAAAAAGACAGTTTACAAGACAGGACAGACCCCATTCCGACTCTACGGAAGGGAACTTACTCGCGTTCGTACCTCAGACGTGGATGATGAATCTGTAACTAGCTCTTGGTGAGATTTCCTTCGGGAGTACACGCGGCCAGTACAGCTTTTGTCTTCGTTTATGGTAGAATTCTAGCTTGCTGGGTATTCATTTGCTATTAGTTGTCTGCTGAGCGTAAGCAGCTAACCTGGTAAGGATTTAAATAGCTAATACACCCCAAAAAAGTGTTTGATGGATTGTAGAGCGCACAATGTAGAACAAGTTGCAAAATATGTGTTCCTCCTAGGTTACATAGGTGCCTTCAAGATGCACACAGCAGTGCGGAGCGTCCTTAGGTTGGAACAAAAACAAGAACTTGCGTTAATATTATACACAACTATTCACTTGAAAATGAAGTATTTATTCGTAGTAAAATTAATTCTATTTGCTAGTGAAGATATTAAATTACATCCACACTAAATTTGATCAAAATCCACAGAGTAGCTTTTTCGTTATACCCATTCAGGCACACAGATGTTTAAAATTCGCGTAAGTACCCGTCTTTCAGCCTAACCTGATGGTGTTCTAAGCACCTGTGGGAATTGCGATGCATACCGATTAAAGTTGAATGTACACCACCACCACTTGTGCGAATTGCAAGGAACAGGCAGGTGGCAAGTTCTTGTGCAATTTGAACACCAACCATGCCATAACCGTAAATATCTTGTTAAAGTGCTGAAGATTTCTAGACTCTTACTACATTAGCGGCTAAAGCGATGCAGCCGAGCTCAACCAAAGAAAAACCAGCAAGCTAGAAATCTACCACAGAGACAGACGACAGCTATACCAGCCTTCCCCAGCACCAGAACACAAAACAGCACCGATGCAGCTTGTGTTGGTTTAGCAACAGCTCAAATGGCAACCAGCCAACAGCACTGGTCAGACATCAGTCATTAAACTAACACCTCTCCCAGAAATTTTGGTAGTACCCCGGCCACTACGTGGAGTCACGAAAGATACCTGACCAATAATCGTTCACAGAATCGGCCTTTATGTTAAAGGTATGTATGCTATCATTTCTATTCCCAAATTTCGCAAATATCATCAAAAATGAGGTCGCCCAGCATATCCGTTCCCATGGAAGAGAACGCGCTTTATGGCGTGCATCATGTCTTTAACCCTTTATGGGGTTATCAGTTCCCGTGGTACCAGTGTGTGTTTACAGGTCGAGCTTCGAAAGAAAACCCCTAGAGGTAAACTTTCTATCGACTTTTGTCTAGGACGGATGACCTTAGTTTCTTATTCACCTTCTACTAAACTCGCATAGGTTAATCTACTTCCTTTGAATATGTATATGTACACCCCTTGCATTGCTATTTCAGAGATTGGGCAGTAAACACGTGTTATTTTTTTTTTAAAGAGAAGTAACACAACCAGGCAATTAATGCCTACCAGCTAATTAATTAATGTGTTACCTTCTTTGGGAAAGGGACAGTGTAGAGAGAACAGGTGGTGAAGTGGAAGAGAGATAGAAAGCTTAATTCATTTACAACCCTGCTATTGCTCGTTTTGTTTGTAGAGCAGTGTTGCAAGCCCCTCTGGTGTCAAGTAGGGTCATTGAGTTGTTTAAGCTGTGTAGCCATTTTATTAGTTATTTTATTTCGTCGGCGGTTTTGCTACAATACCGATGAAGGAGGGTGCATTAGGATATGTTAATATTACTCGCTGCCGGTACTGCCAAAGTGATCAGTGCTATGCGTTCATCACTTTAACAGTCCAACAACAACCAACACAATAACACACCAATGCACATGAGAAAAATGCACGATCTTGTTGGCTTGCCTGAAACTAGTCTCGAACTCAAGACCTCAGGGTTTGTAGTAAAACGCGCTATCTACTCAGCCAAAGGTAATATCTAGAAAATCACTTACACTTTTCATCAGGAAGTACAGTAACAAGATGTGGTTAGTCACCAAGATGCGGCACCATACCCCTTAAGGTAATTGAGAGGTATACACAGGTTAGAATTTGTTGTACAAGTAGGGTGCCCCTACGGCTGAGTGGTAGCGAAGCTAGCCTGTCAGTCAAGAGGTCGTCGGTTCGATTCCCGCCATAGACCCTGGGTGGTTTTCCGCAGACAAGCTGATCGGTTCGCGGGTTGTGTTTGTTCCTTAAAAAAAATAAATAAAAAATATAGACTTTGCTGAGCTGCTTGAGCAATCAAACGTATGGCAGCCAGCTAACCCATTTCGTGTTGGAGTGGAGTAAGAACCCACGACCTCTGGACTGACAAGCTAGCATCGCTACCACTCAGCCACATGGGCACCCTTACGGCGATCATTATATCTTTGATAAGCTGTGATTGTAGGTCATCTGTAGGCCTCGAAGGAAACCCTTCTTAGAATTTAGCTTTTTATAGACTTTAGGCATGGGCTGTTGGCGCTTAACCTATAACCAGCCTAGCTTAGGCCATCTTATATGAACGCCAGTTCTTCTGTTATTTAAGGGATTGAGTAGAGTTTTTACGGATAGTCGGAATACCCCGCTCGTTCCTGATCATAAATTGCAAGCGTCTATTCTCAATTTTTTCAGTATTTTACCTTTTGATCAAAGTCATTCTTTCCCTGCATAATAGTTTGCAACAAAACGATCTTCGCTTAAATGTAAGAAACTTACAAATCCACCTACTAAGAACTTGCATACGTACTATATTCACATCGAGATGTGTGCACACATGTATGAATGTACATTCACACAAGATGGATAATGTCTGACATTTGTTGCTGTTGATCATGTTGATGCAGATGAAGTTTGATGGCGATGATGATGTCGATCATTCGCAGTACTATCAACTCAAATGTTTTATGTGCTTGTTGTACTCGTATGCAAAAATTAAAAATAAAATGAAAAAGAGAACAGAAAACATGTGTTGTTGTCTGTCGGTGACAGCAATTGTACGAATCGAGGCTGTTTCGCTAGTTGGTTCAGACTTACAGTTGTTGGCATTTTTGTTGATTATTGTTGTAGATTTTGCTACTGATGATCACGCTTTTGCTTAGTTGTTGCCATGCTGCTGTTGTTGCATCTTAACAGTTGTTTTTGTTGTTGATCACTATCTATTTGATACCAAGTTCATTTACTGCTGCTTGCTGTTTTCGTCCGTCTATATCTTGTCTGTCCAACTTTCAAGTCATTGTAAAGTTATTATTAATAGACATCTCTGTGTCTATTCTGCAGTTGAGTTTAAGAATTTTGTTTTGTTTTGCTGTTCTTTTTATTTTTTTAGTTTGTCTCTCGTAGTCGTATAAGAGATCAGTCAGTCTGATTCATGCATGCCTGCATGCATGTGTGTAGATGTAGTTAATGCCAAATTCTGACAGCTGTGACAATCAGCAATTGTTGCTGTCGTTGTTAAACAACAACTTTTTTCGACTTAACTTTCAGTCTGACAATAATTGCAAATGCCTCATTTATTTTAGTGATCTATTTTAAGGATCTCTTAATTTAGTAAAAGTTTTCTTTAAGTTTTATGTGATTCTTTTGATATTTCTTTAAGTTCACATACTAATTAACTAAAAACTAAAACTTAGTGCATCATTAGGAGCCACCTAAATTTTTGTTAGTTGCGGTCGTTCGGTTTTAGTCAATTAGTCAAGTGATATTTTGTTATTTGAAGAGTATTTCAGCAGAAAACTACAATTCAGGCAAAGTTAACGTTATTATGTTTAAATTGCAGATACCAGAATTTGTTAAATTATTTGCGATGATATTGCAGAATATCATTAATCTTCAGATATACAATTCGCAAGATTTCCATCTATGATAGAATAAAATGATATTTTTTTGCATGAAAGTGAGCTAAAAAAAGAACTATCCGGGTAAAAATTAAATATATATACAGATATTGATGCCTTCAGTTCAAAAATGCATTATCTTAATGTGTGCATGTTTATCCAATGTTGGTACCCATTTTGTGGCTCGTAAATTCGAGAAAATCGGTTCGGTAAATAGTAATCTCCATTTTAGCCGGATTTATTAAAAAATGTAAGTCCATCAATGACTCTCCTTATGAAAGTCAGCACAGAGGTTGGAGAAGCCCGCCTAATATCATCCGAACACATTCAGAATAAAAAACACATCGCAGGTTTCTACTATTATGGAATAAAAGTAGCACTGACAAACCTGCTGATATCGCTGCTGATTTTTGTATGGCGAGTTCGCGGATTGGAGTACTACAATTTTGTTCACAAAAGCGCTTTTGAAGCACTAAAAATCATCAACATTTTCAGCACTAGAACTGGAAATATATGAAAAAAATGTTTTGATGTGGATTGGCGTCGTTAACGCCATTTTGAATTTTTCTTATTTCGTTTCTTTATTTATTTTTATCAATTTCATATTTTTACTCAATGTTTGTTATTTTAACTTCAACTAGTATCGAACCAAGAACCTTCAGGTTTGAAGTCCAACGTACCAATCACTCGACCAAAAACACTGTTGTAAAACGGCACCAAGAAACTCAAATAAACTTACTCTTTATTCTCGCTTAAAAACCTGCTTTGGATCAGCACTATAAAATCAGCTTTTTTGTATAGCTTAGTAAAAGTAAAAAGCAAATACTTTTCTCGCTTCAAACCCTGCATTGTTGTAACGCTATGAAATCAGCTTCTGAGCAAGCTCATATTTTAAAGCGCTTTATTTCTTTAGTGCTTCAAAAAACATGAACATTTTTTAGTGGGTAATAATACCATCTCAGATACTGTGTGGTAGCCCAGAAATAGCTATTCACTGGTGGCTGGATCCGCGCGGTCAATCTTCTGATGGGCTGTGAGCATCTCAAGCCCTGTGGCTTTTCTCAGTTTAAGCTGTCCAACTGCTGCTTCGATTTCAGCAACAATGGTTACGTCTCTACCGACTTCATTTCGAGGAACGTTCTGGATACGTCTACAGCACAATTCTTGTACTAGGGTAGTGTCGTTGCACGCCAGCAGTTTTCCTTAATGTACTCCCAACACCTTTAGTTAATTTTCAGTTGAATACACTGTATCACCGTTACATTTTTAAAGGGCACGGTGCTGGGGTGTGTGCTGCTTGCAATAGTTTTAGCGATTTGGTATTGATCTGTCTGATGGCAGTTTTCGCTTGCTCTTTGGGATTCTAGCCACTTTGTCGTATCTGCTGCTGCATTTACCTCTGCGGTTGACTATGATGTAGTTGGCTTGCGTGCGTGCGTTCTAGTGTCTTGTTCTTACTCAATTGACCTTTTCTTTTTTCTCTCTACGAGATTTTATAATGTCCCAGGTGTGCTCGGAAATCCATTTACTGTGCACACGTTGCTATATCCCGGCACTTTGCTGTGCTGTGTCGGTAAAAGCGGAGTTTGCTGATTCCCATATGCAATGGGATCGAAATTTTCGACCGCTGGTGGTAGATGAGGAAATTTAGCAGATAGCGAGGTGGCACCATGGTCTTTTATTCGGCGGTGTTCTGTTGACCGTGGGTAATTTTATTTGCAATTCATCAATTAGCAGGTGGTGGTCGTTGACCATATCTGCACTTCTTTTACTTCGGACGTCACAGAAGGAGTGTCTCCACATTTTGCTGATGACAATATGATCAATTTGGTTGTGGGTGACGTGATCTAGATATCACCAAATAGCCTTGTTGATACTTTTGCCGTAGTAAATAAGCGTTACACTGGAGGCAGTTTTGTGTTCGCCGCAATTGTTCCATCTAACTTCGCTGAGCCCTAGGAAGAGAAACTTGACCCGCAGAAACTCGTGTTTGTGATAGAGTTCGATGTTCCAGGTATCGTTGCCGTGTTTTCGTTCCTATAGTCGTCGCCGTATAGTTCCGTTGGATATTATATCTTTCAGTTTCTGATAGAGTTTGATGTTCCAGGTTCTAAATCGTTGCCGTGTTTTCATTCCCATAGTCGTCGCTGTAGCATCCCGTTGGATATTATATCTTTCCGTTTCATTAATCAGGGTGCTCTTGGATATACTGGTGATTGGCCCATAGCATCCTAGACTGATACTGGTACTGACAGTTGTAGCCACCAATCTGGAATTCAGACAGAGAAATCTGACATCGGCAGGTAGGTAGGTCACCTAGTTTTTTTTTATTGCTTTTACCTTCAAATGCTCCCGGCATGGGAGGCCGTGTCAGTAACAAAAATATCACCAGCATCGCTCTAGGATCGTTGGACTTAAGGTGTGTTTTTCGCAGACAAACGAAAACGCAATTCCATACATTAGCAACGAAAAAAAGTTCGTTTCAGAGCTTTTTTTCGTTGTTAATGTATGGAATTTCGTTTCTGTTTCGTTTTCGTCGACGATTACGGGCCTTTACTAAGTCCTCTCACCACGACAAGGTCGCAATCACCGAGAGGGATTCAATGGATAATTGAGGGGCTTAAAAGCAAAGGGGTACAAGTGCAAAAAATAAAATGCGTAATTAAGCTTCAAATTTTTTTGTTGTCATGCATTTCATATATAATATTCAGGGTTTCTAAGACATACCGTCTTTTGGGGTAATCGTACAGCTCCGAATTTTTTTAGAGTGGTAGATATTGGTATTAAATGTTGATTCCTGCATATAACTCAATTTTTTAGTTTTTACACTTGTACGTCTTTGCTTTTAAGTCCCTCAATTATCTTTCGAATGGATAATTATCTTTCGGAAATCGACGGAATCTGATTAGATTTTGGAACGGCTCGGTACAAAAATGTAATTGGTACACCGACCGGCACTGCGACGCCCAATTAATATAAAAAATTTATTCATTAGGTATCGGAGTGCCAAAATAATACTGAAAATTAAAAAAATTATCAAGGAAGTACCCTTCCCGGTACTCCTAGCTAGCAAATGTTTCGTATAACTACGCACAATGGCTTCTAACTACCTCACACAAACATATTTCGACTTTCACTGATATAGTTGTCTAGATGTGAGGCAAGAATGATATAATACAAGATTACGACATGCGCGTGATTTCTCTTTAGATGCTTTTCAAAAGGTTGCCAAGTCAATGTGTCCCTAAGACAGTATAATTTTATTGGAAACAATGTATGCAATTTTGTGGCATCCCTGCAGCATCAGCAAATTATTAACCAATAGGAACACAGTTAGTGACATCATTGGCGACACATGCACAGAAAATTTCAATTGTATGCGCAGGATATCGTAATCTTGTATTCTATCATTCTTTGATGTGAGGTAATTAATAATCGGTTTGTATGAGAGAGTTCGCTAATATAGTTCTCTGAATGTGCGCTTATTAGCTATTCTCTCATGTGGGAGGTAGCCCTGCCCCGTATCCAATCCCATCGAATTTTCGCCAGACTACACTTGCAAGCTTTTTTGGAAGGAAGATTTTAAGGGCGCCTGGCTTGACCTTAGTATCACCGTAGATATAAAAATAGCTAAAAAAAATCTAGGGGCAGCCTTTAGAAAATTACGTAAAATTCATTAAATTTTAGCATCTTTCGGGCCTGATTTACACCATAGGAACCAGGGTTGGAAGAAATGAGTTCTCATCTCTTGTACTGTTGCTATAAGAGAGTAAGTGGTGATAATATAGGATTTTTGAAAATACCTTTATTCTGCCAATCACGGGCTCTTAGTCTAGTAAAGCTCTGACTAAAGCTCTATTTTTGAAAGTAGGCAATCAAAATTTTTCATTTCTTTTTTTAATTTTAGCCATAGTTGAAAACTATCTCATAGTTTGTTTTATTTCATTTTAACATCGAGCTCCCCTAGTTAAAAAATCGTGAGCATTTTAAGAGTTTTCGTGATCGTGAGCAATTCTTTTTATTCCGACAAGAACTTGCATGAGAGTGGCCAAATAATATAACAACATCATGCATGAGTAACTTTCAGTTTGTGAGCAAATGAGATTGTGAATAAAAAGTTACTCACGATCCCATCATTAAATTTAATTTTATTCATGGCTAAATATTTGTTTAACATGATTTATCATGCCAAATGTTTTTACTTTGTTATTAATTAAGACACCTTAAATAAAAGAAAACATATTGCCCTCCCCTTCAGTTCTTACTTATAAAATCATGTCACTGCATTAGTTTTTCGAATTTTTATAGTTGGAGTCTTAAGATTTTTTTTTTGGGATTCTCTGGCATAGTAAACACCAATTGCTTGATCATTTGACTGTGATCGTCACAATGATCTTAAATGCCATCATCACACACTTCACGCACATGTCATTAAATGTTTATTCAAAATACTTTCTTGGTAAAAGATTTTACTTTTAGTTTTTGATTTCTGTCGAGTGAAAAGAGAAAATTTGTTTGTTGTAATAAAATTTTAGACATTTTCGTGAGATTTCTGGTTTTGTCAGTGGAACAAGGCGTGCGTATTTGTAAAATGTCAAATTCGAAAAGATGAAAAAGTATTTGAGGCTGTTATTTTACGATTTAAATTTTAATGATTTGCTTATGTTTACAAATATTTTTTTTTTTCTTTGGGCTAGACGGATGCACTTAAGTATCGTTTGAATAATAAATATGTTGAATTTTTGTTAGTTTGACAAACTTTATGTTTAAAGAATTTTGTAATTATCACGTCGTCTCATTGTCTAGATTTTCAAATATTTTTAATTGTCAAAATTAAATTGCCTGCCATAGCTGGTTACTTTTATTCAAATCTTTGTCTCTTTTGCATGCCATAAACTGCACTCATAAATTTTGTTTGTAATAAAATATCATCATCATCATCATCATTTAAACATTCAACTTCTTGTCTTACGTGTAGATCATTTCGATCTCTGTTGGTTGCTGGTGCGATGCACTAAGCAAAGATCTTTGCAATATGAAGCACCTTTATGTTGTTAATGAGATTGTTTTGCAATTGTTTTGTTAATAAACAATCGCTTTTGTTTTGTTATTTTGTTATTTCAGCAACCGTCTCTGCATGATGCAAGATCTTAAGCTGTTTCTTTGTGTTTTTAATTTTTATTTTTGTAGTTAAATATTATAACATATTTTTTACGGTTACCACATACTTAAAAGACAAAGATGAATATACAAGCATTTAATCGATAAGTCATAATTTGTAAAGATTTTTCAAGATTTTTCAAGATTTTAATTATTATCTTTTCTTAAATTCGATTCCAGAAATTTCCGTACCGCTCGTACTCGTGTAACTTTTTTTAAACACTTTAATATGAATTTTTTATGCATCTTAATTAAGTGAAAGTAAAGTACAAAAAAGTATTTTTCGTTACTGACCTTAATTTGATTTTCTAACTAAGACTAGGCATAAAAAAAGCTTACAATAGATCTATGTATGTCGGCATTGACTTGTTGTTATTAGAGATGGGATCGTAAGTAATATTTCATTCGCGAACATACTAGCCTCATGCTAGAGTTCATTTTTTTGGTTCGCTGTCATGCACGCTCACGTGATAAAAAATTTTATTACGATAATAAGACTTAACGCAGTTGAACACTTACAATTTTTATTATTTGTTACAAATAAGCCGGTGAGTTCAAAACTCGCTACTTGCACTTGAAATCATTTTTCACAATATGTAGGATTTTTATAATTTCTACTATTTATTTTTTATGTTACCCTCCCCCCCCCCTCCTCCTTAATTTTTTTTACATTTAGTCAGAGGTCAAAGTTTAAATTATAGGAAATTTAAATTTTTTGCCATTATTACAACTTGGCAATAGTTAAAGGCAGGATTTTGTCGGACGGATAAACATTTTATCTTTATTATAACTTTACCTTAACTGAAAGTGAGCGATAAGTTAAAGACAAGTTCCTCCTACCTGGTAGGTTAAAGTAAATTTGTAATAATGATAAACTGTTTATCCGTCGTACAAAATCCTGCCTTTAACTATTGCCAAGTTGTAAGCTTTCTAACTGCTTATCGTTTAATCTTTAAAGTGTGATTATTTTTTGTCCAAAATCCTTAACTCTTGTCCCACCCGGGGTCATAAATGATCGAATTCATGAAATAAGTATTAATATATGAGTATTTTCATGTAAAATCAAACACCAGGTAGACACGATCCCTTTCGATTTTTCGATTTGGTCAATTTGGTAAATTTGGCGAATTTATAACATTTTAAATATTCGATAACTTTTGAAATAAACATTTTTAATTTTTTCCCTTTGGCACAAGTTCGCTAGAGGATGAAAGAAAACTAGTGACGAAAATTTATCAAAATCGAAATAGATCGTGTCTAACTGTTGGTCGATTTGACATGGAATTACCCATATTCATGTTCAACTAGCAGTTAATTACATAGTTAACTTTTCCATTATAAAGGGTGGTTAAATTTTAATGGCCGATGTTGAATGTGAACCACACCTAAACGTCGAGTTTTTTTCTGCATTTCATTTGATATTTCTTAATTTCAGACTAATTCAATTTGAACCATGGAAAGATATATAATCGAGCAACGCGTTAAACTTATTCAGGTTCATTATGAAAATGGGCGTTCAAATCAAAATGCATATCGTGCACTTCGTGATTTTTTCGGTCAATTTAATCGTCCAAATGTGCGTACAATCGGAAAAATCGTACAAAAATTTGAGCAAACCGGGTCTGTAGGAGATGTGAAAACACCAGTGCATGCTCGTACAGCTCGTACTGCTGCTGCTGTTAGCGATAGTGTGGCTGAAGAGCCGTACACCTCAACTCGTCGTCGTTGATGAGCATTATGTATAAAGACTTGTATTTACACGCTTACAAGGAGCAATTGACTCAAGAACTAAAGCCTCTTGCCCTTTCCAAACGTCGTCAATGGTCAGAATGGTGGCAAGAAATGGCAACAGTGGATGATAAATTTGCGAAGAAAATCATCTTCAGTGATGAGGCACATTTTCACCTCAGTGGTTTCGTCAATAAGCAGAATTGCCGCATTTGGGCGTCGAAAAACCAAGGCACCCACAAATGGTAACTGTTTGGTGCGGTTTATGGGCTGGCGGCATCGTCGGGCCGTATTTTTTCTAAAATGAGGCCGGTCAGGCAGTTACTGTGAATGGTAGTCGCTATCGTGAGATGATAACGAACTTTTTATGGCCCGAATTGGAAGATATGGATGTGGACGATATGTGGTTTCAACAAGATGGTGCCACTTACCACACAGCTAACGAAACAATGGCTCTTTTGCGCGACAAATTCAATGGCCGTGTTATCTCACGTGGTGGCGATGTCAATTGGCCGGCAAGATCATGTGATTTGACACCGTTGGAATTCTTTCTTTTGGGGTTATTTGAAAGAAAAGTTGTCCGTTGATAAGCCAGCAATAATTCAAGAGCTAAATGATGAGATAATTCGGCACATTAACGGAATATAACCTCAATTATGCCTCAGCGTCATCGAAAATTTGGACCATAGGATGGAGGTGTGCCGCCGAGGTCGCGGCAGCCATTTGGCAGATATTTTGTTCCATACAAAATTAAACCATACCATATTATCATAATAAAAAGAAATGGCAATAATTTCCTAAATAATTTGTGTTTTATTCAAAATCAACATCGGCCCTTAAAATTATTATTTTGTTAGAGAACAATTTAAAAATAAGGTTAGGTTGAGAGGAAAGTTACAACTCCAGAAGTGACTTACTTGTATCCTTCGATTCAGTCCGTTTTTGATATATCGGAGTAGAAAAGGCGTGATTATTGACTGGGCCTAAATAGCCACACTCTCTAAGTCCTTCAGGGTGTAAGGGAGAAGCATTCTTGTCCTTACGCTGGCTAGCGCCGTACATTGGAATAGAAAGTGAAGAACCGTTTCCTCTTTTTCATTACAACTTTTGCAATAGTCATTGTACGACCTTTGCTAAGTCTGAGTAGTTCGTGTGTACTTCGCAGATCATGGTAGGCTCACGTCGACCTAGCCACTAGGCAGGTGCCCTCGCGCTCCCACCTATGTTGTACAGGCCTGTAGTATTCATAACGAATTTTAGTCTTACAACGAGATAGAGAAATACCAGTGAAGTTTAAGTTCATTGAGTTTGTCAATGTTATACAAGGTCCGAATATGGTTGGCAGGTTAGTCTCAGTGTCCTGGAAACCAAAATAGTTTTTCTCTCGAATGTTGTTATCTCATTAAGATATAAATGCCATTCGGCAACCACCATGGATGTAGTGTATACAGCATTTATAGGAGCGATGGCCTATTTGCTGTCGGTAAATATAAAAATATCTTCTGATATAATATGTCCCCACGGGGGGTACGGTTATACATCTTGGTGATAACACTAACCTTGATGTTGTGCTTTCTTGGGAAAAGCGTAATTGGCTTTTGCTGACATTATCTTTGGACAATTACCCATAAAACTTGTGTGTTACTACCCAATCTCTGGAAACAGAGCAATGGGCGTGCATGTGGGTATTTTAAGAAAGTAGGTAGCCTACGCTAGTCAGTAAGGAGGTGAAAGGGCACCTATGGTCTCGCCCAAGACCAAAGTCAATAGAAAGTTAACCTCTAGGGGGTTTCTTTCAAGGCTTTACCAGTAGCATAAACTGGCACCACGGGAAACAGGAGCCCCAGATATAACCTGCCTTCCAGAGGGTTAAAGAGATGATGTTCGTCGTTAGACGGCATCATCTTTGCTGATGTGCGTGACGGACTTCATCTCACGCTCGAAAGGAAGGATAATTCTGTAGATAGTTGTTGGTGAGGTCTCCTTCGGGAGGTCATGTGGTGGCGGTAGTTGCTACCAAAATCGCTGGGAGAGGTGTTGGTTTAGCGACTGATGCTTGACCAGTACTAGAGGCTGGTCAGACTTCGGGCCACCAACGGTAAGCCTCTTCGTGCTGTTGCTAAACCAACAGTGGCTGCATCGGTAGTGCTTTGTGGGTGAGTGATGGCGAATGCTTTGCATAGCGGTGTCGACACGTTTGTTGTAGACTACCTGGCTTGATTCTTATTCCCCGGATACCTTGTGTACATCGCGTACGCTGCTGATGTAGTAGAGATTAGATAGCTCAAACACTCGAACAAGGTGTTAATGCATGGTGGGTGACCATGCATGAGAAGTTGCTACCTGTGTCTGACTTCGGGGTGACTCGGGGGTGGTGGTGAACACTCAACTTCACATGGTGTTATGAGGACACCGTCAGGTTAGGCCGTAATGGCAGATACTGACGTTAATCATGAACACATCTTTGTTATAATATGTATAGTACTTTATCCAGAGATTTTTTCTATAGCTGTCTTGAAGACGAAATCAAACTCTAATGTTGAAATTTTTCACATCGAAACCTCCGTCTGCTCTGTCCGCTGTTTTGGAGCCATCTCTGAACAGCTTGAATGCTCCTTTAGGGCTAAGAGGTGCTTAATGTTTTCCCCTGTTGGGAAAAAGTGAGAAAAATAGCAAACAAAAAAAGGGGTTCGATGTGCAAAATTCAGTGTTGTCGGGGAATCCTGATACGTCTATAGTCAGTTCGCGACTATGAACATTTAGCGTTCAATCTGATCGCCAAAAACAAAGCCAATTTCTGATCGTGAAAAGTGCTTTCGTTGGAGGTGATTTCTGCGCACCTGTTATCAGGACCGCTTCTAGTCGTAAGATTTTCTCAAGTGTTTTGCGATTAAAGTTTTTCTCTACCGTATCCCACCATACCATGGCTTTTATACCCAAGCTGTGACCAACTGTTTTTGTACACGTATGTATATATAGCCTTATACGGTCTACACTACTCGTATGTTCCACGATAGTTTATTTAGCCATCTTACGCTTCCGGCTTAGCTCTTTTCTGCTATTAGTCGCATTCCATAGGAGAGATGCCCTGTATTCAGTAATATTTCCAATCGAGGCACCCTTGATGCTGTTTATTAGCATGTTGCTTATAATCTGGCAGATATTAATATCAGTCCCCAGGCCATCATCTATAAATAATGGTGTAGTGCTTGACGAAGTTAAAAGCACCCTCTATGTCCAAAAAAGCCACCATAGTGAACTCTTCATTTACCAGAGATTTCTTTATGTAGTTAACTAGAGTGTAGAAGAGCTTCTACAGACCATGTTGCCAAAGAGCGTGATGGGCGTTCTCAGATGTATGGCAATACCTTTTTCTAATATTTTGAGCAGAAGAGACGTCTGGCTGATCGGCCTGGTATCCTTAGTTTTAATGTGAGATGTCTTGATACCCTTGGGAACGAAGATAACCAGCATATTGGTATATATGTCTTGTTTAAGCCCTCCCTATCATAGAAAGCTAAGGTACAACTATGTCTGCATTTCTCTGAAAATCAGCTGGAGTTACTCCCTCTGCTCATTTTAATATGTCATTGTTCAAAGGTACAGGGCATGAGGTGGGTCTCGGACGCAAGCCCCTGTTTCAGGTCGGTATCAGCCCCTGTTTCAGGGGTTGGAAGATTGCAGGGAAAGTGTATTTTAATTTATGTACTCGTATTAAGTATAACCAAAGAATTATTATTTTTATTATATTTTTCTGTTTTTCACTTCTCTCTCTCTCTCTCTCTCTCTCTCAAAAATCATTGCCATCATGATGTTTTTCTAAAAATGCGAGTAAAGTATTGTGGACTACAGCGCCTCAAATATAATATCCTAAAAGCAAAACCTATTTCCCATATGTAATTTATTATTTAATGACGCTTTTATCAAACAACATTTATTAGCTTCTTAAAATCTGCATAAAACTATCATAAACTTTTTTTATTGATGCAACCTAAATATAAGTCAAAATTATATATAAAAAAAATTTTATACTTTTAAATGTCAAAAAGCACTAATACGAGCCATGGAAAAAAACTCTAGCATATGGAAATCATGTCAGCTAATGATGAAATCCATAAAAGTGCAGTTTGTGGCATGTGTCGTTTATTTCTAGTGCTCGCCTCTTATTAAAATTAAAAGCTAAAGTGGATTTTGAGGTAAAACCTGGTGAAAACTGGTAGTGGGAAAACATAGCAAAATGAAAAACATATAAGATACATTTCAAATATACAAATGGTTTGAAAGTTCTCATTAACACCCTCTTCAAAATGTGGCAAGCAAAAAAATTCATAAGAACCCAGCAAAATGTATTTGTGTTTAGTTTTCAAAGAAAACCACAATAGAAGACTCGAATAATGATGGAAAAATAGTCAGGGGCAAAGAAAGAAAGTTTATTATGCAATTTGTTTATGGGTCACAACATGTAAACATCTTTATTTCTGGCCTTTCCAGCTGACATAGAACACACATAGTCATAAACATATACTCTAAAACATTACTTGAAATTTAGTATCATATAATGTCTAAATTTGTGTTGAAAAATTCCGGTTGTCTAAAATTGCATCGATTTTGTAAGTATTTGCAATAAAAAAAACACAATTTGTCTAATTTGACTTCACAAATTAAACCTATATATTTAGTTCAAGTGGATAAAATGGCAGAATAAGTACAATATGCCTATGGCTGATAGGTAGATACGCCAGACTATCAGCCCAGAGGTCGCGGTTCGAAGCTGCAGGCATCCAATCGCTTCGCCGCTAATTTTTTATTTGTTTAAGTAAACATATTTTGTTCAAAAATCAACAAAAAGAATGCGTGTCTAATTTTAGGTCGATAATAATGAGTAAAGTGTTGCCTACTGTTATCGACCTAATTTTCAACAAAAATGTTTTAGAGTGTACATAGATGAGAAAAATAAAAATACGACTTTAGGGGCAGACAACGAAGTCGTCGACAAAAACGAAATTCCATACATTAGCAACGAAAAAAAGTTCGTTTCTGAGATCTTTTTCGCTGCTACTGTATGGAATTTCGTTTTCGTCACCGATTCCGTTGTCTGCGGAAACGAGCCTTTATGCGGTGACTAACTAGTAATGATACTTTTTTTAAGAGAAGTAACACAATAAATTAATTAATATGTTACCTTCTTTGGGAAAGGGATAGTGTAGAGAGAACAGGTGGTGATGTGGGAGAGAGAGAGATAAAAATCTTAATTCCTTTACAACTCTGCTATTGCACGTTTTTTTTTTCTAAAGCAGAATTGCAGCCCCTCTGGCGTCCAGCAGATGCACTAGTTTGTTTAAGCTGCATAGCCATTTTATTAGTTCTTTTACTTCGCCGACGGTTCTGCTGCAAGGCCGATGAAGGAGGGTGCTGTAAAGTGCATTAGGATATGTTAGTACTAATCGCTGAAGGTACTGCCAAAGTGATCAGTGCTATGCCTTCATCACTTTAACGGCCCAACAACGACCAACACAATAACACACGAGTGCACATCAGAAAAATGCATGATGTTGTTGACTTGCCTGAAACTAGTCTTGAACTCAAGGCCTCAGGGTTTGTAGTTAAGCGCGCTAACCACTCAGCCAACAGCACCTTCATTCCTCATTGTTATATTTCAGAAGCAATTAAAGTGAGCAATACCAACTAGATAACAAAACATTGCACAAATTTCGCCATCATGCATCGTTTCATGTTAGTCGAACGTGTGGAAATATATCATAAGCAAATATAATCGAAATTTTGGATTAGTTGCAAATACGCAACATGAACTGAAAATGTTTATGGCTATTAAGACATTTTCAGAAGTGTCATAATGTCCATTGACACTTTTGTATGTGTCATAACGTTAATGGACAACAACTGCTAGTTGTAGATTAAGTGTATTTCTGAGGTAATATTTTTACGTTTACTTTAGTAAATGTTAGCAAAACATTTTGCTGGGTTATTTAAAAATAAAACTACATTTGTTCTATTATGCAAGCAACCAAACAAATTGAAACAACCACCCCCTTGCATTTACTTACAGTACTTGCTGTCATTTGATACATATTTCATCGAAAGGTGGAACGAGAAAAACTCTTTGGGGATTTTCTAGGTATTAAAGCTGTTTGTAGACAAAAATTAAGGTGAGGTGGTTGGTGGTGGTAGTAACGACGGCATTATATCCTATAAAAATGAAAAGAAGAACAACTGTTCTAATGATGGACTTAACCGCCAAGCACATGAGCACAAATGGAATTCATACAAACATACATTTTTATTTACAAAAAAAGCTTAACGTCAATAAGTCACTTCATGTCTCAACTCAATGGATATTTCGTTTAATAAAATCCCACCAAAAATAAAAGGGGGAGTGGAGTGCAAATTTGTGTTTTTGTTTCAAACTTAATCAAAAAACCGTATGTCATTCTTTCTATAGTCTTCCTGCCTTCCTCTTTTATGTTTTATGGCTGGATTATGGAATCATGACATGCTAAAGTAGTATGAGAAGTGAATTTTGTTTGCATTCGAATTTTTACTAATTATATGGCATTTAGTTACACAAATTCCTAATTAAAACCAAATACGTTTTTAATGTCAAATGTAGACATAAAACTTGGTTGAACTTTATTTGGTTTTAGTTTTTGTTATTCTTATTTTAATTATTTATTTGTATTCACTTAAGTGAAGGTTTTGTTTCCTGTTGACATTCAAATATTAATATGCCACTTTAAATATTATGCTATATTGGTAGAGGAACTGAAATACTTGTTCAAATCTTAATTTAAATGAGAAATTAAGTTCGTATATTTTCTACACCTGCTAAAGCCGTCCCAGTAAAAATGTTCATGTTTTTTGAAGCAATAAGGCATGAAAGCGCATAATAATACGCTTTAAAAGAATAGCTTATTACAGAGCAGTGAATGTATATGAAAGAAACTATACAAAAACAGCAGATTTTTCACTGCTGATACAATGCAGGTTTTAAGCGAGAAAGTTCCATATACTTACAGTTTTAGTGCTAAAAATAGTGATAATTTTCAGCGCTTCAAAAAGCGCTTTTGTATCAAAAATGTAGTACTCCAAACCGGGAACTCGCCGTACGAAAATCAGCAGCGATATCAGCAGGTTTGTAACCACTACTTTTATTCTCTCATAGTAAAAACCTGTTTTATTTGGAGCAATTTGTTTACCGGGATGTTGTTACATTTTGATTTAGAGATTTATTTAACAATTTCTGCCGTCATCTATTCCACAAATTTAAAGCATGAATTCCAGTCTGGTATATATAGAGCACTCCTAGTGAAGTGGATAACTAAAGGGATATGCTACACTCATGTTATCGAGTACACTCGGAGGCCATTATTTTGCCTAGGGGACAGTCCGGATCCAGCAAGAATTGATTGCGTAGATACCGTAGCCTGCATTACTGCAGTCACAGAGATGTTCGATTGATTATTCTTCGTTGAAGTAGCTCTTGCCAGGAAAGCCAGGACATTCCGATATTCCCCGTAATGATTCCAAGCAGGAGCAAAAGCTATCTGACAAGTGTTAGGAATTGTTTTTTTTTTTTGAAGAGAAGTTACACATTCAGACAATTAATGCCTACCAGTTAATTAATTAATGTGTTACGTTCTTTGGGAATGGATAGTGTAGAGAGAACAGGTGGTGAAGTGGGAGAGAGATAGAAAGCTTAATTCATTTACAACCCTGCTATTGGGCGTTTTGTTTGTAGAGCAGTGTTGCAAGCCCCTCTGGTGTCAAGTAGGGGCATTGAGTTGTTTAAGCTGTGTAACCATTTTATTAGTTCTTTTACTTCGCCGACGGTTTTGCTACATATACCGACGAAGGAGGGTGCTCTGAAGTGCATTAGGATATGCTAGTATTACTCGCTGGCGGTACTGCCAAAGTGATCAGTGCTATGCCTTCATGACCTTAACAGTCCAATAACAACCAACACAATAACACACCAATGCACATGAGAAAAATGCACGATGTTGTTGGCTTGCCTGAAACTAGTCTCGAACTCAAGACCTCAGGGTTTGTAGTCAAACGCGCTAACTACTCAGCCAACAGCACCCTCGTCCTAGCTCTACTAAGTGAAGACCAAAGAGTCATGTATATTCTACATGTGGTAATTCCGAAAGCCACTTTCCTTAGCGCACACTCTTTAATATCATTTGACAGCTGTGTGAGGATCCTAATTGCGGCTGCTAGCCCACCAAAATTGCTAAAGTTCTGATCTTTTAGACGAGCCTATCAATTATTTTTCCAGCTTTGGTTATAACACCAATTTCCACCTGGAATACGATAGAGATTTCGGGTAACTTGAGCGATAGCTAAATTTAAAAATCTCCAGAGAATACTCATCATACTGTTCAGTACCAGCGTACATTCTGGAGCCGTCATTAAAGACCGAAACTGCATTATTTTGAATTCCATATCTTCCTTTCAAGTCGTCTGTATTCGATATCTCGACCAAGGTATGTCAAAGTCACGTAGTCCATTTGTCTCCCCATGTGTTTCCGTAAAATGGTGTCATGTACAAACAAACGTGGTTTAGGTCGCCTGTCTAAGGGCCAACCCGACAGATGTGTATTTGATATAAACAGTTCTATGGGGCTATTCACATATAACGTAACGCTACGGGGTTGGCGGGTGGTTAAACATTTGTTACGGATTAAATAATTTATAACGGAAATTTTGGAAAAAGCGTTACGAAGGGGGGAGGTATATAAATTTCAATAATAGCGTTACAAAATATGTGAATAGCCCCTATAGAGAACTGTCTCTACAGAGAACTGTTTCTATAGAGAACTTTTTCAGTAAGAGAAATCCATGACTTGATTTCATAACAAGCCATATTTTGTGTTAAAAAAAAATAGTGAAGCTATTCAAATATTGTAAAACGAAAGCTAATGGAAGTTGTTATGCATCTCAGTCAGTAGATTATGGATGGAAATTATTTTCACTTACATTTTAGTAGCATTTTTACTAAAAAAAATTATAAAAATTTTTGTTTTTAAATAATAAATAAATTAAATAATAAATAAATAAAAAACAATATAAATTCCGTTCTTTACACAGAAAAATTATCACCAAAAAATTTTCATACTAATTTCATCTAAAATAAAGTTAAATTTTCATTAAATGTTCTTTTCTGAATTAATGAACTTTTTATTTGACTTTTATTTAAGAAGCAAACACCAAAAACAACAACAAGAATCAGTTTTCTGTGCCATAGAAATTAACCCCGATGACGACGTACACATAAATAGCAACAACAACAATAATAGCAAATGGAATGCGATTGTAACAAGTGTGTTTACTGAATATTTCGGAGTGGATCAATTCATTAATGTTGTTGTACCTAATTTTTTAGAGTCTTTAGACAAAAATACAGAGTTGAACACATGTAACAAAGTGAAATTTCATAAATGCTTAATGGACGATAATGTTATTCTTGAAATCTTAAAAAAATAAAAAGTTTTTAGTGACTCAGACAAAAAGTTTGTTTGATAGATTACAAAAAATCGAATAAATGTTTTTCTTTGATTCAGTAAAATATTTCGGTTAGAATTTGTAAGTAATTCTAAACATATTGCTATATAAATTCACAAAAAAATATTGTTTGATACGTTGCATAAAATCCAGTAAATATTTTTGTTTGATTCAGTAAATTATTTTGTTTATAACTTGTTAATATTTTTGAACAAATTGTTTTATAAATGTGGATAATTTGTTTACTAAAAAATTTTCTTTTCTTTCAATAAAATTGTTGAGACATTTTTGTCTTTATTTACAAACTTTTTTGTAGGTCCGTTTCGAGACAAAATATTTACTAATTCATTGCATTTCGTTGCTGAAAATGAAATTTACAGTTTTCCGTGTAAGCTTATAGGCAAATGTGTTTCAAACAAAACGGTCCATATTTAATTAAAATCGAACCACAACTTTGGATTTCATTCACAATTAAGTAAGGGAACTAAATTGATAATAACCAAGATTTTGTTTAAGTAACAATGTTTTTGAAAATATGATTATTATTTTAGTAGCTATGGCATTTTTTCAGTCAAGGACACAAGGAAAGCACTCGAATCCTTGCGCCGATATCAACCGTATTTAAAATTTTTGTAATATGTAATTGACAATATGTAATCTACAATAAATTGTTTTACTTTTCATATAACAAGCTGCCATAAATAAAAAGAATTATTACTCAACGATAAAATTTTGGACACTAATCCATATAAGAGAAAAAAATACTAAAAATTTGCAGCATATTGAAGCAAGGATTCGAGTCGTTCCAATATCCTAAAAATTAATATTTTTTATAAAGGACAGATAAACTGCACAAACTCTTTTAAATTGTGTGCATTCAATGAGTATAATGTACCCTACAGCCCTAACAAATTTTACTCAATTTAGATAAGGGATACGCTGACCTCAAAAATTTTCTTTTTTTATAAAAAATATATAAACTTCTATTGCTTTTTGCGAGTTCAGTTTATCCGAATAAAATAAATTTGGGATTGCTGCATAGATTTATTTCTCTCTCTCTCTATCTCTCTCCTCTTTCAGCCAACACATGACTGTATTGTATTAAATAAATGTATTGAGTTTCAGGCCTTTAAATTTGTAAAAGTGAATTTTTAGAAGCTAAGCTTTTACAAAGCTTCCCTAATTTTTATCTTATTTTTCTTCACAAAATAGTTCAAAGTGTATAAATAATCCACGTTAGGTTTAATATTTGTCCTGAACATCGTTCAGGAGGTAAATCGGTTGCAGTTATTCCCAAACATTATTCAACGTCTGACCAAAGTAGTTTGGTCGAAAGCTAGCAGCCCTTTGTCTCGAGCTATCAAACATTCCGTACTTGTATCTAAACGTTTTTATTTTACATTCATCAGATTCCATTTATTTATTATTTTGATTTGACAGCGATAACGTTTTCATACATTATTAAGGCGCCACTTTCAACTTTTTTGCACGAAAAGCTCACTTTAAGCTTTTTATTAGCATACAAATGTTTATTTGCCGGTCCTAAGGGTATGCAAATTTTCCTCCTATTAGTCCAAATGAACATTAACGGCCTGCAGCACTGTGCCCAACGTACGATAATGTTGGAGTTTCGAACGAAAAATAACTGACACCATCTCCGAGTCGATTTGGCTCTATAAAATTCGTTAGAAACTAGGACGAAAGAGGTCTATTGTAAGGTTCGCGTAGGGCTGTCGATCTGTCAGGAGTACACTATTAGTCTGGGAGTTGTGGTCTCAATTTCCGTCCTCGGAAATGGTAGACGGTGAGTAGATAAAAGCGTTATATATACAATATCACTGATGAAGTGGTATTGCGGCCTTCGAAAAATATATTGCTATGTCGTTCCGTGTATGTTGGAATTAATTAATATATAATATTTTTGTTCAATGCGTGTGTCTAATACTCAACATGAAAAGCAATTTGAGCCTTGTTGGTGTCTAAAACATTAATAAAATTACAATTTTCTTTTATCTTTCTTTGCTTTTAAAATAAAATTTCCCTCATTGAAAAATAAAATAAAAACCTTAAATAATCATTTTAACACATGCAAATTAAAATGGTTGTTGTGCTAGATTTCATGTTGCATGGTCAACATGTTTATTACTCGTGCATAAGTTTTAGCTATTTTTCTGTCTGTGTTAAATACAAACATTAAGCCTCTTACAACAGGCTACTGGTCTTAATACTAGAAATTCTAAACTTTTAAGCTAAAAATTACATGACATTTAAGTTAAATAAAAGTCTTGTTTGAACTTTTTTCTAAAATGTGTTAAAGAGGTGAGAAGCTAAAACTGAAAGGAGTTGAAAAAATATATATACACAGATTGCGGATAAAGCAGGTGTTTTGCAGAAAGTTGCAATAAAAAACCATGAAGGAAATGTTAACTTTCATGATTTTGAAAGTTTTTCTTATACTATTGCACTATGGTCTGAAGCAATACGTTTTTATAATTTTTTAATTTTGAATATAAACATGTCTGCACATCTGCCAGCAATCCCAACAATATTAGTTCCAACGAGAAATGGTTCTTGAATTTTATTAGAAAAATTGCAATCTTCTTAATGACAGTGGGTGGTTTATTGTTATTTTCACATCATACATTGTGGTGGTCTTATTGTAAATATTTAAACAAAGCAAATAAAGTCATATGGACCATACAATTGACCAACTGTTAATTTAAGAAATGACTTTAAAAGACAACTATGTATCTTCCATCCCCATCTTTAGATTTTATCAGTGGAGAAAAAAAAACGCCAACTCTTATACAAGTAAAAAGATAAAACATGCAACTAAACAAAAATGATGTCAACTTTAGTCAACCACCCATTCTTGCCTGCCCAAGAGGGGAGCTGAGATTACATGTATTTAATGTAAAATCTAATATGGAAAAGAACAATAAAGCGTTACGGCATATAACTTCGTTATGCGCCATCAATCTTGATTAGACGTGATTTTTGGTGTTTCATTAGCGAACAATGAAATGAAAACAACAATGAATATTATTTGGCCAAATAAAATAAGGGTGGCTAAAGGAATAAAAATGAAACACGTGTACAACCACACAAGAGGGTCAAAATATTTGGCTTTAAGGAAAATTAAGAAATTCACAAGAATTTATTTCATATAAAAAAATAATCAAATGAATTTCTTTTAACGTAAATATTTTGCCATTTGTTTAAATTTCGGATTTGTTTAGCGGCGAAACAATAAATTGAAATTTATGAATAGTTTCGATTACTAAATGACTTTAGGGCAATGTCAACTTTACCTACATGAGTAGTTTATGACTATTTTGTAATTTACAATCATTATTTAACAGAAATACAACATGTAACATAAACAAAAATATAAAATTATTTCAAAGTTGTAGTTTTAAATTTCCGTTTGTTTGGGGATTAGAGTTGCCAAAGAAGTATGATAAAAAAATTTTATAATATATTTGGCAAAGTAGTTTCTTTTCCCAGCGGAATTAAAATCAACTTCTGCCTCATTTATTATAGTCCTATTCCGATGCTATGATTTGTAGACATTGAAATATAAATTTAATTTTCAGTAAAGGAATTCACGGAAATAGTAAATATTTTTTCTAGAAATGGACCTACAAACAAATTTGTAAATATAGACAAAAATATCTCAAAAATTTAATGGAAAAAACGTGTTTTTTTTTCATTGAACAAACTGTTTAAGTCTATAAAACAATTTGTCTAAAAATATTTACAAATTGTAAACTAAACAATTTACTAAATCAAACAAAAAGATTTACTGGATTTTCCGTAATATATCAAACAATATTTTTGTCTGAATTTATAAAATAATTATTTTAAAAATACTAACAAATATTAAACAAAATAGTTTGAACATGATAATGAAAAAACAGTTAGTGAAGTTCCGAACGTTTACACAAATTTAGTAATAGGTGCTATTCGCCACGAGGTGGCCACACATCTCTTAATTGGGTTTACTAAAGAAATAGGATTTTCGCTAGGCTGTTGTTGCTGCCGCCGCTGGCAGTGTAGGTAAAAGGGCTCTGATGAGAAGACTGTGGTGATCTCGAAACATATTATGTTAGTTCAACCTTCAGTACAGTCAAATGTTTCTTTGAATGTTCAATATTTACATGCTTTAGAATTTCTTTCTTAAATAAAAAATAATTTAATCGAAAGATTAAATTAAAAACGAACTTAAGCCAAACTAATTAAATTAACTTTGGACAAAATAGTTTACTTAATCAAACAAAAATATTTATATCATACCAAATTTTTGTGTGGCTCATCATCATCATCATCTATTAAGAATTTATGAAATTTCACTTTGTTAAATATGTTCAAGTTTGAATGTTTATCTAAAAACTCGAAAAAAATTAATGAGAATTAAAGCAACGACATTAACGAATTGATTCATTCAAATATGTTCAGTAAACAAACTTTGTACAATCGCATTCCTTTTGCAATCATTGGTTGTGTTTGTTGTTATTTGAGTGTATGGCGTCATCGGGCTGTTTTTTTACGAAACATAAACTTTGGATTTCTTTTTGTTTTTAGTGTTTACGTTCTAAATAAAAGTCAAACTTAAAATTGATTGATTCAGTAAAGAACATTTACTGAAAATGAAATTTATTTTTAGGCAAAATTTTTCAAATTATTAATCAAAAACTCCTAAAATTAGTTGCATTCAAGTTTGACGATAAATATTTTTCCAACGGTTAATTTAATCGACTAATCATATTAGAGCATTTTTTTAGAGCAGTAAATTTCCTATAAAATTATAATAATAATTTTTTGTTAACGAGTTATAAAATTCATACAAAAAAAATCTGCCTGAAAATAGTCCATCTTCAACCTTTGATAACTTTTGATCAGTGAGTTTTACAAAAAAAATGGAAGAACACCTTTTTGTAGAGAATTCAATTTCCTATGAAAATATGAAACGAGATATTTTTTCCAAATACTGAATACCGAGATACGAATTTTTCTTTCTAATAACAACGAAAAAATAAAAACCTGCGAGGAGGAGGACCTTCCTACTAAAATTAAGAGCGCATACTTGCGAGAGAATTTTTTGAGATGTCTACTAACCCATTTTTCAGAGTATAAAGTGAAAAAAAATTGTTGGCACACCTTAAAATACATGTTTACACTGTACAGCAAAATCAATTTTTTTAATAACAAGGTTTTTACAACTGATTCTCATAGAATTCACCAAAATAATACAAATGTTTTCAGTGTTTTGAAAGTTTATTTTAGTGGGAGTTAAATTTTCCCCCCTTTTGCACATAATTATACTGATTCGGCATTGTATATCTTATACGCCTTACTTTTATCGTATAAGATATGTTCACACGGCTAAAAATTTTTTATAACATTTTAACCCTCTAGCTCTTCGGAATATGGATCTTTTTGGCCCCTAAATAAAAAAAGGGGATAAAAATCCGCTTCAGGGCCGATATAGCGGGCGTATTTATTCCACAAATATGTTTCTTGTGATGTTTTACATAAAATTGTTGAACATATCAAACACCTTAAATGTAAGTCCTACAAGATATTCTATGCCGAGTTAGTATAAATATGTGCAAAAGGTTTATTTCCGCTAATATAGATCCCAGGTGTAAACTTTCAAAACGCCGATACAAGTATGTATATTTTTTTTTTGTTGATTTCTATCAGAATCAGTTGTAAAAAACTTGTTATTTTAAAAAATGTATGTTGTAATGTTGTTTGCAAATATTATGTGGCTGTAATTTATCATAAATAAAATCAATATTTATTCATCGATTTTCAAGAAATGAAGTTTATTTTATTTGTAGTATATGTGGCTTTATGATCAGTTTATAAGAATGGTAATTTTTTGCCATTTTTGATTCTAAATATATAAATTTTTAAATAATAAAAATTTTCAAATTTTTTCACACACATCATTGCGGTCTGAATAATTCCGAAATCATTGAGTATATAAAAAAATAATGTTAGAACGGCTTAAAGATACTTTACTCCATGTTTTTAATGTTTTTGTAAGGATAACCCTTTTCCAAGTTATGATGAAATTGGTGTAACAGTCTCTTGAAAATCCCAAGTTTAAGAAGAAAATTAAAAAAAAAGTATCCATAGAATTTAAAATTTTGAATGTTTTTTTAGTTAAGGGACCATAAGCACATCAAAAAAATATAGTGGGGATCAAAGGTCATGACAAACGTTTCATGTTGTTGCATAGTGTTATCAGAGGTGTACATACATACAAACATACACACATGCATCCACAGGGAATCATCGCAAAAATAGTCACAATAGATTTCCATGACCTCAAAAAGTCGAGATCTGATGAAAACTCGATTTTCAAAGATCGTGATGAAAACAGTATCTTCCTATTTTTGATAGCGGGAAGTTTAAAAAAACTTGGCAACATGTTGCTTCACAACAACCTACAATGTATCATTTACCATAAGCGAACAAAAAAATCAATACACATAAATGAAAACATTGAAATAACAATGTAGTTGAACACCTTATTGCAATGGTCATATGGCATAAACTCATTGGCAATTTGAATATCCAATAAATCCATCTATATTTAGCCCCAAATAAAACTGAGAAATTATTTCTGGCCGAACTTAAGCTTTTCGTTTAGAATAAAAAAATAATCAAATGAATTGTTTTATGCAGTTTGAACAATAAATATGCCAAAAATACAAAGTTCTTGTCAATACAATGGGCAGCACAGTTACAAAAGTTCTAAGTCTAAATTTGAGGTGGGTCTCTTAAAATAATCAAAGAATCATGTTAAAATTCTTAATATGGCCAGCAAATACATAAGTCGATAAGATTTCATAATATTCCTTAAAAGGTTAAGAAAAGTGAACTCTTTGCCAGAAATTGATTTTCTTAAAGAAACGAAAAAAAAACAACAACATCTATTGGCTTTTATAAAAAAAACTAAATTTATGACAATTTTCTTATAAAATTGCAACCTAAAGGCGGCTGTAAAAGTCTGCCAACATTTGCCAGGGAAACAAAATCCATGCATTCGTTAAATAGTGTTGAAATTATGAGTCTCCACTTTTGCCTAAAGTTGAAATAAACTGCATATTTTTTAATGTTTCTTTTATTTTTATTCGAAGTCATAAATTTCACGCTCTCACTGACTGCGATCGTTGTGTAAATGCATACCGTTGAATTTGTTTTACATTAGTTTTAGTTTAAAGTGAATTAGATTTGTATTTGCAAGTATTCATTCGTACACACATGAATATAATTTTATGTATTTATTTCATGGTATATTTTGGCTTGAAATATATTTATTATAGTTCAGCTTACGATTGGTGTTTATTGGTTTTCAAATTGTTATAGTTATTTTGTGAATTAATGTATTGGAAGGTGATATTGACATGAGTGCCTTGGGGAAAAAAGAAAAAATACAACTAAAAATTATACCATAATCATCCTAATTGAAAGGGTTTTCCAATTTGAGTGCATCGATACCGGCATGTTGTAGCGGGGTCTATAAAATCTTTTAGTCAATGCATCAAAAAAAACTTAATGTTCCCATAATGATAAATAAAGTGGTCCCTAACACACAGAAAATTTTTATTTTCAGACAAACATTTGTTTGAAACTTACTTTAAAATTTAATAGTTATTTGCACTAAAAACTACAAAAAAAAAATCAGCGTTATTTTTAGTAAATAATTTGTTTAATTTTATAGAAATCGTTCATAGGTCCGTTTTTGGTAAAAAATTTTCTTGAATTTATAAATTATTTTACAATTGTTTTATTTGAATCAGTAACTGTTTTTGTTAGAATTCGTCTTTTCACTTTGGAACACAACAAAAAAATTTATAGCAACTGAATTTACAAAGTTGTTCATTGAAGTTAACTGTTTTCTGTGAAAATGCCTTCGGTCAAATTGATCATATTTTAGTGAATTTACCACCACGTATACTTTATATCGAATTTTGCTTAATTGCATATAATGTATACGCCAAAGTATAAATAGTTCCCGTTTAGATTATGAAAGTTTTCTGGCTGCTATTTTTATTCCTATTCTTTGAACTTGCTTTAGCATTCACTCAGAGAAATTTTTATTGCAGAATGTTTACACTTTTATATACTCACAAGCAAAGCCAGTTCACATGAAATCAAAAAATAGATACACGCACCCGTCACTATTCGAATAACAATGAAATCTCCTTACTACCACAGACGAACAAGTTCTTAGATGGCAAGACCATCTCGCTGCACAATTAAAAATGCAGCACAATTAAAAATGTAGACAACTTTTTATTGCCTTCGAAGCACACGAATATAATAGCCGAGCACAAGTGAGATAATAACTGCAATCACAAAACAAAAAAGAAGCGAACCAGGCGGAACAGATAATGCTGACTTTAGACGACATGTTTTTTACATATGGCTTGTTAGGTGTGTGAGACATGTGTAACTTCGCATGTTTGTCAAAATTGTCAATTTACAGACGGTTTATAATATTTGTTTTCACACGTAAATGTGCAATTACATCTGACATAACCTCTGAGTGTTGACAACAGCTGAGTTTTTGCAAAATTTTCGTAAATATATAAAGCGCTCTTTGCTTTTTAATGTTTTTTCAACCAAACCACACTTTTGATAATTTAATACAGCTGATGTCAGATGCCTTGTCAGATGAAAATAGAACACGCTCTAATTGAAAATTGTTCATCTGACTTTGCTTCTGTAAATGTCATCTGACAATGTTTCATATGTTTCACACGGCATGTATCACTTTTGCAGTGGGAAATTTCACAAGTCAGATGTAAATTACATGTCGTCTAAAGTCAGCATAAGAAACCACCAGAATTTTTTAAGATCAGCCCTTCGTGGATTGTAGATGTAATTACACTATTAATCTGCAATGTATCTAAACCCGTTGTACTGAAGGCCTTATAATTGCTATAACCACGGAAGGACACCTTCCATAATGTAAAAACTGTGGGATATTACCGTAATAAGCACTATACAGAAAGTAGTTGCAACAATATCAAGGCTATTATAATCACTTCTCTGCGAAATGTTGAAGCAAGAAGCAGACTTCCGCAAAGACAGATCATGAGTAGGTAGATCACGTCTCAACACTGGGAATTATAATTGAAATACACACAAAAAAAATAATGTTAAATCAACATGCCACAATGTTGAATTGAAAATCATAACTTTTTGTGGCGCGTTAACTACCAAGCAAGTGATGATAGGTAAGTCCTAGTTCAAATCGTGGCTAGGGCAGCCAACTACAACACAAATTTTTCTGATGCCTATGCTGGCGCTAATTCCTTTTCCTAGCCCTCCACGTGGGTGACAGCTGGTAAGAAGCTCCACAGTTTCGTCCAACTTCTGCGTTGCTTACTCTGGACGCGTTTTGATTAGGTTGGGACACTCATCTGACTATCTGTACTGTCCTGGATTATGGGAAGAAGGTGTGTTCCGATCAGCTAGAAGTCATGTTGGGGGATCTACGCTCTTCGGGAGTGCCGAATCTTTATTCGCTGATGGTAGTGTACGTACATCCTCTTTACATGTTGGTGGTTGGAGGAAGGTGCTGCACAGCAGGTCAATACGGTCATATCTCTGCTGCAGTTCCCTGATTCATTGTAAGTAAGCGGAGATCTGGTATCCATTCTTAAAACGGGTAAACTTAATCCACGGTGGAGCAGCACATGCCAATGGATGCGTGGCTAATAGGGAGATTAGTCGTGAACATGCGCACTCTGGCAGGGGGCTATGCCAGACGTTTTCTGTTCAATCCTCTTTATATAGCAGAAACATTTCTTATTAAAAATACTGATTTAAAAAAAGAAATTACACCAAAGGTGTGATCACCATGCGGGTGCTATAGGCGAACTTGCACCACACCAAAGGAGCTTCGGCCACCTTGTGCAAGGGTTTCGCCGAAAAACGGATAGATATGGTTCTTGTGCAAGAACCATGGGCTGACGAAGGTAAAATTCTAGGCCTTCAACAAGAACCAGGTAAGTTAATATTTCATAAAGGAAATTGTGTCCTAGGACGGCAATGTTAATAAATAAATATACCAATTACATTCCAGAATTCCAGAGTTCACCCGAAGGGACCTGGTGGCGGCCATTATAGAGATCCTAACGGAACAAGGGACTAGAGATGTAGTCTGTGCGTCAGCATATTTTGCAGGTGATTTAGCTATTCCTCCTACGGAAATTAAGCAGCTGGTAAGTTATTGTCGTATCAATAATTATCAGTTTATATTTGGTTGTGAAGCTAATGCTCATCACACCGTGTGGGTTAGTAGTGGCATTAATCGAAGGGGCGAGGTTCTCTTAGAGTTTCTAGGCTGTGAGGGTATAGAGATTCTAATCTGGGGCCAACTTTTATTAATGCCATTAAGGAAAAGGTATTACATCTCACTTTATCTAGCCCATTCATTTCAAATTATATATCCAATTTGAGGGTCTCTGACGAGCTCTCCATAACGGATCATCGTTACATAAGGTTCGATTTTCCAGGAGTACTGTTGATTACACAACAATTAACGTATGGAAATAAGTATCACGAAGACCCATCTGCTAACTTCCGATATTATTTCTATGGAGGAACCAGAGGTAGCAGCAGATCAGCTTAATTAAGTCGTTATTTCCTCATGTCATGAAAGTGGTAGTCTAAGAAGGCGTAAATCTGTACGAAGGTGCCGTGGCGGAATGACCTTCTTGATGACATGTACAGGAAAGTTAGAAAACTTTTTAATCGCTCAAAGCCTTCAGGTAACTGGGAAGAGTACAGAAGGTACCTAACCGATTACAATAAAGAAATAAGAAGATACAAAAGGGAATCCTGGAGAAAATTTTGCGCAGATATCGAGAATACTCCAACAGTAGCGATTTTACATAAGGTTCTCTCCCGCTCCCACGTTAGTGAAATATGCCTTTTAAAGAAGGCTGATGGTACCTATACCAAGAGCCGAAGAGAAACACTGAAACTGTTACTTCATTTTTCTAACTCGATTCTCACGGTTCAAAGTGATGATTACTCAACCAACGGCTACCCTGTTTTGTACAGAGGAGCTTTCAAATTTTCAAAAGTCATTTTCAATCCGGATAGGATAAAATGGGCTATTGCCTCTTTTCAGCCTTTTAAGGCGTCTGGCGGGGATGGTATCTTTCTAGCACTCTTGCAAAGGTGCATTGATACACTGCTCAGTGCCCTTGCTTCGCACACATTCCCCTACTGTGGAGGAAGGTTAACGCTGTATTTATACCTACAACGAGCAAGAGGCCAGAAAACTTGGCCAAATCATACAGATCAATTAACTGAACAATCTTTTTGCTGAAACCGATGGAGAGACTAATTGATCTGCACACTAGATCTGCGGTTTTGAATACCGCCGCTTGTATGTAAATCAATATGCATATGATAAGGGTAAATCGACTGAGAATGCTCTTCATCATCTTGTTACAAAGATTGAGAGGGCTCATGGGCCGGGGGAAATCGCGTTGTGTGCCTTTTTTGACATTGATGGCGCATTTGATAATACAACTTATGATTCAATACTCAGGCAAAAAGCTCTTGACCACGCGTCTGTGAGATGGATTAGGTCTATGCTTGAGAACAGCGACATAACTGCTTCAATGGAAACGATATGGTTACTATTAATACAGTCAAGGGGTGTCCCCAGCCAGGGTGGTGTTTTATCACCACTCCTTTGGTCGGTGGTGATTGATCAACTTCTCCTCATTCTTAGTGAACAAGGGCACGAAGTTATAGGGTATGCCGATGACCTGGTTGTGATGGCAACTGGCAAATTCGGCAACGTTCTCTCAGACGTCATGAACGATTCTTTGTGCACTGTTATGACATGCACAGAAAAATATAGATAAAATAATGTTGTTGAAAAAAACACTAGTTTCAATAACATTTGTCATTAACTTAATACAATATTTATCAATACCGCGCATTTTAAAAATCACGCAATAAAACGTATTTGATAAAAAAAAGTTATTGAAAAATTGGCAATATTTAAAAAAAATTTCCGTTAAATCAAATACATATGTATTTAACTCGATGTATACTTTGACATACTTTCCAGGGGTAAGTACTTTAAAACAAGTTTTATCTCGCAAAAAAAATAACTGGGGTATGGCTCGGCTGTAGAAAGCATGCTTTACGTGCGAAGAGCCCGGGTTCGTATCCCAGTCATATCAAAATTTTTTTAATTTATAAATTTTTTTAATAAATTTTAAATAATTTTTTTTTATCAAAATTCTTCCAAGTTTTAATAAGAAACTTACTTAAATTTGAAATTATTTTTTTACATTTTTTGTTATTAATATAGCGGAATTCTATATCACAGGAAATTTGAAAAAAAAATTAATTGAATGCAGGGATTTTTCTTATCAGAAACGAAACTTATTTTTTTTCTGTGTGGTGTGGGAGACATGACCTATCGGCCAACTCTGAGAAGACTATTCGGGTACCTTCCCCTCTAAGGAGAAAACTTGGTCTGGGGACAGTTTCGTTGAATGGGATAGTTTCATTGACTTGGGTAAAATTTTTCGAACTCGTTCAGCACCTCGTTTTAGACACAAACCTATGATCAAACCCATTTAAATTAATGGGTTTGATCATAGATTTTTGTCTAAAACGAGCTGCTAAACGAGTTCGAACCAGTTGGTTCCAAGTCTAAAGCTCATACTTCTCTACAGCTGCGAATATTAGGTCTATCCAAAAGTGACGTACGATGACTGCAAGTTTTCACTAATCGATGTCTACGAATGATAATTCGATCGTTTTGGCCTAACACAATGTAAAAAAGATCTGCTTCGAAGTACGAACCAAAAAAAAAAACAATCCAGTAAGACATCGATTGCTCATACACTGACATCCAAGAACTACGTGGCCACAGTAGCACGGCAGTACAACCCCAAAGAATATCGGTACCGTGGTCATCCAAAAACAACTTGGCGATTAGCAACCGCTCATTACCTGACTGCTGGAGGGTTTTCACGTAACGGTGCCTGCTAACGGAGTCTACTAAAAGTATTTAAGTGGGATCTTTTTCTCCCCAGCTAGAGAATAGCGGAACATCATCATCAAATATTTTTCACGATTAGACGAATAAAAAAAAAAGCTTTTAGCATATGATTTTCGAGTTTATTGTAAATCGGAATGTGTTTTTGGAGAATTATTGTAACTGTACTACCGTAGATATTTCAGAAAAACAATATTAAATTAAAGACATATAGTTTCTGAACTATCTTAGTAAAACACTAAAATTGAAAAATCCGCAAATATTTGTAAGAGTAAGGAGGTCAAAAAGACTACAAACGTGTAAAAAAAAGTTTTAGTATGTCAAATTCCGATATTTAGCATTTACTTTATTTACAATTAAATTCAAAACTTATTAACTGCATCCGAAACTATTCATCAGATTAAAAACAAATATAAGTAGGGCTTAAGCAGGACTTTGAAAAATCGTCTTCCATAATTTTTCTTAGAATAATTTATACAGAAAAAAATATTACCAAACTGCAACAAGCAATTCGAATAGTTAATATATAATTTAAATTCAAAAATATATTTAGTTAATATAACAAATTAAGTTATTGATACGACAAACACAGACATTTTTTTCAACAAACTGAACTAACCAAATTTTTGGTTATGTATGGCGCAAAAATTCAAAAATTTTTGAATATTTTTTTTATTAAAAATTTTAACTAAAGTTTTTGTTGAAACTTTTGAAAAAATTAACGACCATCACTTTTGATATAAAATATTAAAATTTTTCTAACAATTAAATTACTCAACAAAATTATTTTGTTAAATTATATCATAACAGAATGCACACACGTAAATTAAACAAAGCAAATCAAATTTTGTGTGTATTCATTATTTGCGTGTTTAAATAACGAATTGTTCTGTAGCTGAGAGGTAAGAACGTTAGTCTGTTAGTCCAGACGTCGCCGGTTCGATTCCGCCCAAAGACATTTAGTGTTTTTCGCAGACAAACAAAAAGTCGCTTCGACGGTTATGATTTTTTTATACAAAAAATATTGTTAATACAACAATTATGATAATTAAAAATTGTTCGAAAAATCAAGAATTTACATTATTGATATAACAATAATCTTAATTGAAATAATTTTAAAATCTACAAAAAAGATTGTTAAAAAAATTTTTTTGCTAAAAAATTCTTTGTGGATGTATTTAATTGGAAATATTTTTCTGATTTCCTTTTAACTTACAATTTCGTAATTTTAATTACAAAGATCGTTGTAGGCTCAAAATCAATTAATTATTTAATTGATATAACAATAAAATTAATTGTATTTACAAATCTTTTTTTTTTTTTTTTTTAGATCGAGAGCCGGAGTAAATTGGCAAAAGCTATGAGCTTCCTCATCATAAGTAGAAAAATTTATCCCAAAAAGTTGCGCTATATATGCCTCTCTGTGACGTTGTAGCTCAAAAGTTATACTCTTTCACAAAGATACATCTCGAGGATTTCTAAAATCAAATCAATATTTAAAAACTTTAATCGTTCATAACGGTCGCTATTGAATACGATATTTACCGATTTTCTTTATCCAGCTTTTACGACAGAATTCAAATCAATTTTTAAACATTACGAATCAAACTTGTTTAACAGCTGTCGCATTTGGTTTCATCTTAACATCAATAACTCAAACAAAAAATAATTCATTACACCCAAACTCAATTTAGATGCATTGGCAAATGCACTTTGAATACACAAATCTGTGTAAATATTGACAACAAAGCGAATTCATTTCTCCAAATGCAGATACTAATTTCCCTCAAGGCGAATGAGCAATTAAAAAAAGAATAATCAAATGAAATGAATCTCAATATCGATGACTAAATGACGAATGCAGAAATAAAATTCATCTAGAAAAATCACAAGATGTACAAGAGTGCAAAAGATTTTTTTATTTGAAATTTACACAAGGATTACAACGACAAATGTGCGAAATTTTTTCGATGTCGAACGTATGACAGCAGAAGACGACTTGCGACAGGCAAATGTATGTTTGTTTGACTGCGGATTACAACATTAAACATGAACAATTTGTTAAAACATATTCACTAACATTCGTACTCGCAGCCTGACTTATTGTTTTCGTTTCAACATTTGTGTTTTATTTGCCAAAGTTTTGTTGAAAAATATGTTCAAATTTCTTCATGCGATTTGTACAAAGACGATTTATATTTTCAATTCATTTGATGGCAAAATTCAAGGGATGATTGTGATTTGTTAGTTGGCTCGTTGGTTGGTTGATTGTGTAAGAGATTGTCGAATGTATTGTCTGTGTAACTGCTGTTTCTTTCACTCTCTTACTGGTGTGTTAAACAAACAATATAATTATTAGATATTTTTTGCAATTCATTGCTTTTTTGTTTATTTAGAATGAGTACTTTTTGTTCAATACAACAGTTGCTGTGACAAATGTTTGAACACCTGTTTCAAAACGATATGAAAGGAGAAATTTTTCTAATTAATGTAAATTTCTTGCATTACCAACAAAACTGCCTTTGGAAACCGTTCAATTAACTTAATTAAAAAGGAATCTACTAGTATCGTATGAAATACATAAAAATACTTTTATTTTATCACGTTTTTTGTTTTAGTTTCTTTTGGGTGGGGGACGATTACGTTTTACATTAATTTATTCAGTAGAAAGGGTTTTAAATCCCCTGGCAATCATTCATTCATTCCTTGATTATCCTGTCGTGCTATTGTGTTATTATTGTCGTTTTAAGTAAATATTTACACACACTTACAACAACTTTTGTTTATCATACAATCATTTTACAATAATAACAAAAAAAATCCAATTGAAGTCGTAAAAATTGAATTTCTTTAAGTGCTTGGATTGTCAAAGTAGTGTATGTACATGCACAACTTTAAGTACAAGTTCTCAAGCAATATGTTTTAGCTTTAGGGGCTGTCCACAATCCTTCCTTCGTAACGGTTCTTAACAAATTTTCAGTGTAAATTCTCAAACCGTAACAAATCTTCAAAGGCAATCGTTAAAATTCAGCCAAATCTGTACGTCCACTCATTGACAATTTAACGTCTAGAGTCCATGGCGTCGCACAGTGCTACAATCCCATATAAAGATGGGACAAATATAGAAGAGTTGACTCAGCTTCTGAAATTTGGTACGGTAGTTATATTTACATTAGCTAAGAATAAATTTAGTAAAGTACGACTTTGACTCGCACCCGAAGGGTTCCGTCAGAATGCACATACATCTATCCTTTTTCGGTTTTGCATTTTTTCATTTTGGCAATTTTTTCGTTTTGCTTTTTCGTTTCATTTTATTTTTTTTTTTAAGTTTTTTCCGTTTCTTAGAGATTTTTTAGTTTTGGCGCTTTTTTCATTTTGGTGATTTTTTCAGTTTTTGCGTTTTTTAGTTTTGGCGTTTTTTGTTGTTTTAACTATTTTTTTTTTCGTTTTTTGATATTTTTAGTTTTAGCGTTTTATTTCAGTTTTTGCACTTTTTCGATTTGGCAATTTTTTTCGGTTTTTGAAGACTTTTTTAATTTTGGCGCTTTTTGCGCTTTGTTAGTTTTAGCGCTTTTTTAGTTTTAGCGCTTATTTCGTTTTGTTCGTTTCGTTTTTTTTTTTTTTGTTTTGGGACTTTTTTCGTTTTTTTCCGTTTTTGGTTGTATTTTTAGTCTTTTGGCGATCTTTTTAGTTTTGGAAATATTTTGCATATTTGCGATTTTCACTTTTGGTGCTTTTTTCCCTTAAGCGCTTTTTTCATTTTGGTGATTTTTCGTTCTGGCTTTTTTTTAATTTTGGAATTTTTTAGTTTTAGAGTTTTTTTTAATTTCAAGAGTTCGCCTCTTAGGGTTTCAAAGATACACCAATTTGTCTTAATTACATAGTCAAAATTACATTAACTGATAGAATACCCTTTAGTTTTTATTGTTTTAAATATCAGTGTTTATTAGCATAGTCTGTATAATAATACACTAACTATGAAAATTTCAAGTGTCTATACATATTTGTCTGTATATTACATTAGTATATCAGCATGTTTTGTTGCTCGAATTAGGACACCCTGTAAATTTTAACTGTCATATAATTGTTGTTGCAGCGGCCAAAGTTTTACATATTTAGACAGGCGGACAGCATAGCGAAAACCATACGGTTTCTTTACATTTTTGGTGTACGAAACCCTAAAAATTCAAGTTTCGAAAATAATCGGACCGAAGGCACAGCACGCCTCCTGCCCATATTCCAGA
Source organism: Panzeria rudis (assembly GCA_956483635.1). Taxonomy (NCBI): domain Eukaryota; kingdom Metazoa; phylum Arthropoda; class Insecta; order Diptera; family Tachinidae; genus Panzeria; species Panzeria rudis. Next base: position 145,284,577 of record OY101448.1, on the reverse strand, counting down.
AAGTAAAAAGTTTGTGTATTTGCTCTATTCAACCTAAAACGGTGTAAATTGATACTTGCCACGAACACTTCTCACGCATGATTACACGGAACTAATTTAAAAGTTCTTCAATTTAGCACACCCTTACGCATAACAAACATATACATATCTTGGTAGTTACTCACTTTCACGTCAAAATAAAATATACTTTGCTGATTTTTCAACAAAAATGTTCCTCGTGGTGTTTTACACAAAAGTGCTTAACCTCTCTTATACCTTGAATGTAAGCTCTACAAGATATTCCATGCCGAGCCTGCATAGGCGAGAAATTAATCCAAGCTCTCAAAACACCAATACACGTACGTTTTTTGTTGTTGTCTCTATAAGAATCAGTCGTTAGAATCTTGACCTCCTCCATTGTAAATATTCGAAATTTTTGAAAAAATTAGGTGACTTATATGTTTATGTGGCTTTATGATCACTTAATAATTAAATGGCAAGTTTAAGACATTTTTGTATAAATTTTTATACATTAAAAATTTTCCAATTTTGCATAAAAAAATTTTTTTTTGTCATTGCGGACTGAATAATTCCGAAACCATTGAGTATATAAAAAATAGGGTAATTTTATTCCAAGTCTTCTGGTGTTTTGTAGTTAAATTGAACTACCCGTTCCCAAGTTATGATGAAATCAGTGTACCAGCCTCTTTTTGAAAAATCCCAAATTTTAGAAGAAAAAAAAACGTATATATACAGCCGTGTCACAGATTCCGTTTGGTTCCGTAGTTGTCATTCCGAAAAAGATATTTTTGGTGCATTAGATTCCGTTTATTTTGTATTTCGATTTTACAATAATAATGTTTTTATACCTTGAGGTGTTTGTTTTTAGAAACAAATCAAACATGAAAAGCATGTGGCCAAAAATTTATTTGACGCTCCTAAAAGTATGCACGTTTTTAAGTATTTAGTGTAAATGAAGTTAGCAGAAAAGTGTTTGTGAATTCCGCTTTAAATTTTAAAAGTGGTTTGATTGAATTTTAAATTTCGACTGTTTTTATAGTTAGGAGACCATAACACATCATCAAAAAACTAAAGTGGTGCTCAAAAGTCATGACAAACGTTTCATTTTGTTGCATAGTGTAATTAAAGCACAAAATTCTCTGATTTTGGCCCCTTCTGATGCCGTCAATAAGAACTTAACCTATAAAATCCTTTCACATTGGTTTGAATTTTAATGTTTACATAATTTATGATAATAAAATAAGAAGTATAATATATGTATTCTGCCACCTCTATTACAAAATGACAATAAATTAATTATTGTACTCATCCTCGCCATCTGGTGAGAAAGAAATGTTATATTTATTTAAATGTAGCCTTCAGTAGAAGAACAAACTTATCTGCCAGCTGTTAAAAACGGGACGTTACACTTTTTCATAACTTGTGTTATATTCTCCTCAAATAGCAAGTAGCATTATTGCAGGATTACCAGGACATATTACACAGGCACCTTTCAACAAGGTGGCATTTTTTGTGTAGAAAAGAAAACACCATAAGTTCCCGTTTCGATACTAGATAATGATGAAAAAATTGGGCAGCTCTACGTCCACGCAAAGTGAATATTATTTTTCAACAACTTTTACTAAATCGATAATTAAGAAATTTTAAGTACCCGGGGCAATACAACATTATGACAAAAAAAAAGTGGGCAGTACCACTCCCATGCAAAATAAATTTTCGTTTCCAGTAGCGGGATTCTGTAACTTTTAACGATCCGACAATCGTAACATTTGTCGACATATTTAATTGTTTGCAGTAACGATAGTGCGATTCTGTAATTTTATTCGATATCATGTAGCATCTCTGTTAAAAAACGAAAAGCGCAAAGAGGAATAGAAAAACAATAAATATATTTTTTTTCATAATTTTTTTCAATTTTGAGAAATATATGTTAAAATAAATGTATAAATAATAGAAATATTGTTATTTATACATGAAAGTGTTTATATGTTTCTATATTGTTGTAGAACAATAACTTTATTTGTTGGAATAAAGTACATGCTACGGCTGCACAGCTGACTCTTGTCTATTCATTAACAACAACAAAACTTATTGTCGTTAGTTAACCGACAGCGAATATCGTTATAAATGCTACTGAATAGCAAATTCGATAAATTTTCGTTATATTTATTTTAATGATACGATTATCGTAATAAAAGTTAGAAAATCGTGCTACAGCTACTTCTGTTGAACCGATTCTTACACAGAGGAAAAAGATGCATTGAGACAACCGAATTTGATGCGAATTGAGTTTTAGCAGTTACACACACGCTATCATAGAATTCTTATTGAAAAAGAAGTTATGCATTTTACAATAATAAATAATTGCTATTTCAAACCGTTTAATCGGTTACGTGTATCAATGATAATAAAATTAACCACTAGTTAGTTGCAGCAACCGATAAAAAGTAAAGTAAATTTAAAAATGCAAATGTCAGAATCATACCTTAATTACAATTATACTCTTATGGTAATGAACATGTATTGTTTTTTTTTATTTATAGACAATTGATAGCTTGAGTTGAAATATAGTATATTTAACTAATATTTGATCGGCTTAACCATTTTCCAACCAATCTTTTTTCTGGGTGTGTTGAACTTTGCACGTCCAATTAGTTTTCGTAAATATATATCATTGTGTTTCGGTTTTTTGTAGGAACTATTATTTATATTTTTTTTAATTTAATTATAATTTTTTAAATTTATTTAAATACTTTTAAAAATACGTTTTTTCCGTGATCTATAATATTCCATTTCTGTTTTGAAATCAAACGATTTTATGGCATCAATGTAAATGGATTTCAAGGTGGGAGCTAAAAAATAATAATGAAATAAACCCTCGTATTTAGTGCCAATCGATGTAAAAGTCACCAGCTGTAAGCGAGTCAAAATATTCCTTAAGTTTTCATAAGTCAAGCCTTCGCAATGATAGAATGATAAATCTTTTAAACTGTGTAAAAATGAAAAACTTGTAATATTATCAAAACTGGTGAAATGGAAGGTTAATTCATTGAGTTGTTTGCAAGCATGGCTCAAGGCGATTATCTCCTCATTGGTAACAGTATAAAACACAGTAATTGTCAGCTTGCGGAGATGAGCAAATAAAGCCAAAAATTTTGTAGCCAATGTGGGCATATATATGTTGAGATTTTCAATGCGGCTCGTTGAATCTAAAGGTAATTTTATTTTCTTCGTTAAGTCCTCCACAAATCCATACCTGATTTTATATTTGAGTCCAGTCTTGAGCGAAAAACTTTTTAATTTAGTCATGGCCAATAATGAGTGAAGGTCTATATCCATACATAGTCTCAAGATTTCATGTTTTTTATTACAGCAGCCATTGATGAAAAGATTCTCCAACTGTGGACACATGTCAGCCATTAACTGTATCTGCTGTTTGGTAATCAGCAGATAACTATATTTAATACTAGTAAGATTTTTTAATTGCATGGTTATAGTCAAGGCTTTTCCGTGACTCTCATTTAGTTCTTCCATTTGCTGACCAAAGATGTTTAAAAAATATTGATACTCTTCATAAGTTAAATTATAATCTAAACGGTCATTTTCATCTTTCAAACGAATGGTATCGTAATATTTTTTTATTTTCACTTTTTTATAGTTGATATCCAGCCAAATAAAATTGCGAAATACAAATTGCAAATGTTGGGTAACATTTGCAAGTCTCAATTGTTCACCAGTATCGAGAAAATCGAAAAGATTCTTCAATATATCCAAATTTGAAGATACTTTGTCAAAGGCACTAAGTTCTTGAGATTTCATTTTAGTTTATTTGTTTATACTTTTACAACTTGTAAGTGACTAAACATCGACATTTAATTGTTTTATTAAGAATAAGAAATTTAAGACCGCAATATATAAAATAGAAATAAAATTGTGTTCGTTGTATGACTACAGGCACGGAAAAAAGATATTTAAATAAAGACATCTTAAGAATATGAAAGATATTCATTATTTTATATTATAGCAGACAATTGAGTAGAAATAAGTTCAAATCGTTTTTCCATAAAGATATATTAACACTATGTAACAAAATAATATTTTTTTTTCAAAATAACAAAGTTCTAACGACTGATTGTGATGTCAGCCTTTACATCACCTACCATCACACAATCATACATATTTTCTTATTATTACTTATTTATATTTTAGTTTAAGTTTTTATTATTTTATTTTTTCTTTTAGTGTTGGTCTTGATCCCAGGCTCCACAATTCATTGCACATTTATAAACTAACGCCTCTACCATTTTAGCTATGTCACCATCCAAAACATCGGCAGCACAAAGTCAACATAAACATTATTGATGCGACACACACATGATGACTAAGTATCATCAATATGATAAAAAGGTGTCATACTACTGTTTGTTTAAATGTTTTGTCTATGCATGTATGCTGTACTGGCTTAGTTTTTCAAAAGACTAGCATATTTTATTACTTGAAAACTAATGGGGTTCGGCTATACATTTGACCCGTCTAGAGGCCTTCTAGAAGCTTCAGGAGCCAAATTTAACAATTTCATTAAACCACTATATAATATATGGTGGTTTAATGAAATTGTTGAATTTCGCCCCTGAAGCTCCTAGAAGGCCCCTAAATGGGTTAAATATATAGCGCACCCCCATTAGTTTTCTAGTTTGAACACTTTTTCTAAACATACCTATCACCCATCTAGATTCCTTAAGGGGCTCCCATAAAAAAAAATCTCGACTTTGAAGTAGCTATTTACCCAGCAAGACAATATAATTACCAGTTTTTGTAAATATAATTGTGAATATCTAACCAAAACACAACTTTTTGGCACACAACTTTTTGGCACCAAACATTTTTGAAAAAAATAAATTTTAAAAAATCGACACGCCCTATTACTTTAGGAAATAAACAAACGGTTAACAAAAAAAATTCCAAAATTATATTTTCAGCCTTTTTCGGCCTCTAAAATTTTTAAAAATGTACCAAACACCTTTCCGTTCATTTTTCTATCTTATTATGATCCTTTTGGAATTTTATATCTACCTTACTTAGATTCGGAGATATAAGATTACCGATTTCACCCGTTTTTACCCATCTTAATCCCCATAGAATTTAATTTTTCAAAAATCCCTTTTTAGTGCATATGTATGTACAAATATATTCATTCAGTATGTATAGCAATGTGCATAAAAAAATAGTTGTATGGAAAAAAGTACCAAAACAAGCTACCAATTTTACTCTATATATGCGAATTTCAAAAAAGTATCAAAATGTTTTTGAGGGCTTCGTAAGGAGAGAAGAATGTATTTCAAATTTAATGTCTATCTTCATTACTTTAGGAGATAAACAGTTAAGAAAAAAGTACCAAAATTATATTTTTACCCTTTTTTGGCCCTAAATGTACAAATTTTAAAAAAAGTACCAAACACCTATCCGCTCATTTTTCTATCTTATTATGATGCTTTTGGATTTTATGTCTACTTTACTTAGATTCGCACATATAAGGTTACTGATTTTACCCGTTTTTACCCCTTTTTATCTCCTTAGAGTTCGAATTTCCATAAATCCCTTCTTAGTGGATCTATACATCGGGAGAGGGACCTACATATAAAATTTCAAGTCTCTGGCTTACGTGTGCGTTGGGGTGTGCGTTGATATGTCAGTCAGTCAGTTTCATAGATTAGTCAGTTTAGATACAATTAGCGCTGTAATGATGATAAGTGTATATCAATGCTATGTCATGTTTTTTAACCTATTAAAAATTCGTTTAAACACAAAAAGAAAAAATAAAGCAATAATATTTGTATTAACATACAAAGTACAAACATTATGACATTGTTTACTCATTTCTTTTACACATATTTTATACTTTAATAATATATAATAAGTGGCTTTGCATTGATGTCATTTCAGTCATAGCATTGATGACACTTAAGCTATAATAAAATTCTATGATGACGTTTGTCAGCAGATTGATATCTGTTCTCGTTTTATTGATGACACTTGTCATAGCAATGATGTCACATTTTTCTATGATAAATTTTTCTATGAGTGTGTGAAACATTTTAACCCTCTATTTCTTCCTAGTATGGGTCTTTTTGTTTCTTTCTTAAATAAGGGACAAAAAACCTCCCTTCAGCGACAATTTAGCGGGATAAAAGATTCTACATAATTATTTCCCGTGGTTTTATACAAAAAAAAACGCTGAACATATATTATTATACTTAAAAGTAAGGCTTATACAGTTTCGTATACCGAGTTCTAATTGTGGATAAGTACGATATTAGCCCTTAAGCACATTTTAAGCTTTGAATGATTTCTGACGTCCAAGTTGAGCCTGGAGCTTGGATATCTTTGAAGGCTTTTTGTAGAATTTATTGGCAAATTTTTTTTGTAGAATATTTTATCCAGCTATATCGCCCCCTGAAGTGATGTTTTTCGCCCCTTTTTTAAGAAAGGGACAAAAAGACCCATGTAACGCAAAGTTAGAAGGTTAAAATGTTGCGCGAAAATGTTTCTCGAGGTGTTTCGTACAAAAAGTATGAACTCATTTTGTGCTTTAAACGAGAGGCTTACAAGATCTCCTATGCAGGAGTACAAATTGTGCATAAGTAAGAAATTAACCTTATAGTGCAGCTGAAGGGGTGTTTTACGCCCCTTTTTTAAGAAAGGAATAAAAATATCTATACAACGAAGAGTTAAAATGTAGCGCAAAAATGTTTCTCTTGGTGTTTTACATAAAAGTGTTGAATACATCTTATACCTTAATCGTAAGGCTACAAGATATTTTATGCCAAGTCACTATAACTATGTGCAAAAGGGGAGAGCTTTAACTACACCTAAAATGAACTCCTGATGTAAATTATCAATACGCCGATACATGTACATATATATTTTTTGCTGCCCTCTACCAAAACCAGTCATTAGAACCATGCAATAGTTTTGCATTTTTTTGCAAGTATTACCTGTAAAGCGTCAAATAAGAAAATGTATAAATACTGTGATCACCCTGTATAAGAGCTTAGTTTAACAGTTGTAAATAAGATAGACCCCCTACAGTGTTTAAGCATTCATGATCACACTTCAGTATTATTTTATTTGTTTTTTCTGTCTTGACCAATATTAGTATTTAAAACTGATTATTGCTGAAAATATTTATATGTAATATATTAAAATATGTTCTTGGTTTATTTAAATGAATAGTCATATTTAACATAGATATGAGTATTTAATATTACAAGCAAATAAAACGAAAAATATAATAATTTAATAAATTATAAAGTGTACAAAAATAAAACGTTTAGAATAGACAGTAAAGGACCACATACTGACACACCCAAAATGCAAAATTTATTATCTGAAGTGAAAATTAAACAAAACTTAAGAAACACTTTATTGAAGTACCCTACAAGATGTAGACTAAACAGTGCAACGTTAAACTAGTTGGTAGTGTACAGATTCGATTATATCTTGGAATTTCTGCAGACAAGCCAAGAACCTTTACAGTATACATTTCTAAGTTCGATGATAAATTCTTGCCTCAGTGATTTTAAGATCAGTCAAGCCCCATCCAGCGCAATAATCATCGTTTGCTTTACACATTTAGCGATTTCTGATCTCTAGACTCTTCATTTTCGAAGTTTATTCTCATCACTGAATCCATTTGCCTACTGTGAGTTACAATAACTTTCAACTAAATATTATGTATCTCTATTATTCTGTGTTTTATAAAGAAAAAAAAAACACAATACTGTTTTGTCCTTACTGAAAAGCCATGTGTACATACCTTGTAAATTGATTAAGTATGTTTGGATATTTTTGGTGTAGTGTTTACTAACTTGGTAATAATTTAAACCCCATGATATAAAATATTTAAATGTAGAAAAAACACACCAGCAATTGAAATGGATGGTTAACGCCACTTAAATATTGTGATATCCAGGTAGGTGATCATTAATAATTCTTGCAATCTCTCCACTGTTTGGCACAAAGAAAATATACTAACAATTAATGGAAACGATGGAGTAAATTACTTTGGATAATTTCGAATAGGTAAAAAAAAATAAGAAAGATATAAAATATGAAAGAGAGAAATATCGCAAAAATTCTTTTTGAGCTAAAACTTTTTTCTATGTATAATCACCTGCTTTACGGGTTATTGTGGTACTTGGCTTAAATTTTACGTAGCGAAATATTTAGCGAAATCGCATAACTAACTCTTAGGCTTACTCCATTGAGGTAAATATTGAAATTTTATGAAATTTATTAAAATGAGCCACAAAAATGGGGAGTTCTCAATTTTGGCTATAAGACTTTTACATACGCCGAATAGAAATTATTCTGTATTGTGGTAGCTTAAAAAAAATAACTTTGACCTCAAGGGGTCACTCTTTATAATATTCCGACTAGTGAGCGCTATCCGATTTGGCTAAAATTTTCACCACGTTGGTTTTAGACCAAGTACATACAATTGTTCCAGTGCAGTAAGCAAGGACCAGCGTCAAAATAATAGTAATAAATATTTATGTATCTTCTAATCGACTTTCCGATACAGCATAAGGGAAAATAGCTCTGCAGTTTTCTTTGGTTCTGTGTAAAATTTTAGTAAGCTCAGACATCTTGTTTAGAAACTCAAGATTTTTTGCAGTACTTTCTTATAATTCCTCCACTGTGTACCCGTATGCGTATACGTCACATACAATTGTTCGCAGTGCTATGTTAAGTATACGTAAAGAACAAGACGTGCCACTATTAAATAATAAAACAGTATTTGGAACGATTTTCCGTCATCCCACGTCAAATTTGGTTTGTAAACAGACCGGTTTCGGCTATGTGCCATCTTCAGTGTTCTATTGAATATTCAATAGAACACTGAAGATGGCACATAGCCGAAACCGGTCTGTTTACAAACCAAATTTGACGTGGGATGACGGAAAATCGTTCCAAATTAAAAAAAAACCCCGTCGGAAGAAAAACACAACACTCAATAAAACAGTACCTTAAAACAGCAGCCGATTTTTGCTGTTAATATGATGCACAGTGGTTCCAATTGGAAAAAAATATGGCAATATATATGTATATTTGCAACTTGCGATCCGATTACAAGACGATGTATGTACAAATCCCATAGGAGGACCTAAGCTTTAAGAATATTGAAATTTGGAACACCCTGTTGAAATATGCTGACCTACAGGGTGTCAAAGTTGACTACGTCGATCATGAAAAATCTTGTCGACCTCATAACTTTTACAAAAATTATCCGATTTTGTGTATTTAAGCTTGGTGTAAAGCTTATAAATAGATAAAGAAAATATAGTTTAATTTATTAAGATATCTTTAATATTTTCAAGGACATTTGGCTTTGAATTTAAAAAATTTTGGTTTCTGCGCTCATCTTTGTTCTCTATTTCGTCAATATCTCCGGTAATAGTATAGCCAATATTTTCAAAAAAAAATATTTTATGATTTTTAACAGAATCCTTAATAAAATTTTTTAGTTATCTCAATTCATGTAGTCGTGAAAACAAATTAAAATCAAGACTTAGAAATGAAAGTGAAAAATGGCTAAATTTAGACAAAAATAGAGCTTGTTTATAATTGCAGCTTACGAGGAAACGACGAGATTTCTAAAAAAACACAAAAACATCATCCTAACACAAGCAGACAAAGGCAACAAAACTGTGATAATGTATAAAGAGGACTACAAAGATAAAATGAAAACACTGCTGGAGGAAAAAAATACCTACAGAACAATGAGGAATGACCCGACAGCTAAGTTGCAAAAAGAAAATAACACCATAGTCAATAATTTGTGCAAAAGTGAATACATAGACACATCAGAAAAACATCGTTTATACTTTTTCTTCTGGAATAGCCCCCAGAATCTATGGCCTACCAAAAGTTCATAAAGAAGGCACTCCACTGCGTCCGATCGTTTCCTCAATGAACGTTCCTTGCTATCAATTATCCAAACACATTGGGCAAGTAATTAAAAATATAATTTCATCAGAGTATAATATAAAAAACTCTAAACAACTAAAAGACCAACCAAAGCACTTTACAGTCCAACCCAATGAAATTATAATATCATTTGATGTGGTATCACTGTTCACAAATATACCAGTTCACATCGCTATTAGAAATATAATGAAAAAATGGAACATTCTTGAAGCCTTCACAAAAATCCCCAAATCTCAATTTCTCAAAATACTAAATTTTTGTCTTACTGACAACAACTATTTTGTATATGACGGCAAAATATATAATCAAATATTTGGAATGCCAATGGGCAATCCGTTGTCACCGACAATAGCAGACGTAATCCTTGACAGCCTATTAGACGAAGCACTAGCTGAATTGAAAAAGAAAAACATAAATTTGAAATACATAGTTAAGTATGTAGACGACGTATTGGCCATAGTTAAAATTGAAGATAAAAACGAAATTCTCAAAGCACTCAACAGTTTCCACCTAAAAATACAATTCACTGTTGAGATGGAGCAAAACTACAAACTACCATATTTAGACATACTGCTACAGCTACAAAACAACAACATTATATTTGATTGGTATGCAAAAGATATAGCTTCAGGAAGATTAATGAATTTTTATGCAACGCAACCAAGAACACAAATAATTAATACGGCCAAAAGCTTTATTTTTAGAGTACTGAACATAAGTGATGAGCAATTTCACACGAAAAATATAAATAAAATTACTAAGTTACTTAAGGACAATAGTTTCCCAATACACCTTATTAATAATTTAATATACGAAACCAAAATAAAACTCCAAAATATATATTCCCAAAATCATAACAGTAGTAACAGCAATGATCAACCAAATAATTTTTATAGTGTATACCAGGCTTAACAGACAACAAAAAGTTAAAAACAATAATGCAAGCAGAAAATATGAAAATGGCGTTTAAACCTAATTCTACACTTAGTACAATTTTCACTAACATGAAACACAAAGTAGAAAAGCAACAACAATGCAATGTTGTTTATGAAGTAAAATGTAAAGGCGATGATAAACAAAACTGTGATTTAATATACATTGGAACAACAAAACGAACTTTGGAGACAAGAATGAGTGAACATAAAAATGACATCACAAAACAGAGAGAAACAACAGCATTAGCACAGCACATACTAAATACTGGACATGCAGCTGATTTTGACAATGTTAAAATATTAGATAAGGAAAATAAAGGAAGAAAAAGGTACACTATAGAAAGTCTACGCATTCAACAAAATATAAGCAGAACCATGAACTTAAAAGAAGACACGAATAACATAAATACAAGCTATAGTGTTGCAATAAGTAAAGTGTAACTGTGACATCAATTAATCTTTATGTTCTATTTAAATTTAAAAACTTTTTACCATTATTTTTTGGTTTTTATCAAAGCCATAATATATTTGTAATGTGATTTAATATCATTCCGTAAGTTAATCATGTTTTTTGGAGTGATTATTTGTAATATTTATTAAAAAAATTTTTAATTTAAAATAGACGAAACCCTTGAAAAGGTCAACAAGAAATTGACGAAACGTTGGGTAAATATGTAATAAAAAGTTTTTTATTGACATAAAATGCGTTAGGCCTTATTAGCTGAAGATTTCAAAATCAAGGACACAAAAAAATAGAGCTTAATTATTGTTCGATGTGTTTCGTAAAAAATTTTCAAAACTAAAATTTTTTATTTTCAATATTTCAAAAGAATAGACTTATGAGAAAAGAATACGCGTACCTTCATATTTGCCTTCGAAATATATTTAACCTATAATAAAAGCTTTACTCGATTGTTCGAGTAATTCAAAAACCTCAATTTCGATTTATTGATTAATCGAACAATTGAAAAGTCCATTAAAATGAACGCCCTAATATATACAAAGTAAAACATTATGGCATACTTTTGAGCCATATTTCAACAACAAGCTCGCTTAGTCCCAGTCCACACGTGCAATTTTTGTTGCAGCAATTTCTTAATTTGTGGGAGAGTGTTGAAATAGAAATATATACCATATCTATACTTCTCCCGCTTTTTCTCGCTGAAAAATGAAGAATTGCAGCGACAAAAATTGCACGTGTGTACCGGGACTTACAGTTTCGCTTATTATGTAATCGCACAGTAGCAACACGTACTGACATCGTAGCTTACTTTCGAAGCGAGAGCGCATCGATTAAACAGCCTAAGATAAGCTTATGTTAAATCTAAGTGGGAAAATAACCCAAAGCGTCATCATTAGCTGCTACTAAATATTGCTTACATCAGCGATTACGCAATGGGTATTTTTACCACTGAGTACACATGATACAGAGAATACAGCTAGCTTGTGAATTGAGCAATTATATTACTCATACGTATTACAATTGTGGCCTAAAAATTATCGATATCCGCATTTTCCAATTATATTGGAATATGCTAAAGTATAACTATTAGTATTATTATCTGGTGCCCATGCAAATACTTGAAACTAGAAGCGAAAAATAGTTGACTAAAACCACTTTGAAAACATTTTACAAAATTACTTTCTCCCCTACCCAATGTTTATATGCATCTACGAAAACAACAATTTTATTTATGAAGAAATAGTAAACAAACAAACAACATAAATATTTCTTTCCAATAAATTTTAAAATAGCAAAAAGTAAAAAACATTTCGGAAAAAATATTATTAACGCATATACGCCACAGGGGCTGGTGTATTAAATAAATTTTAGCCAAATACAGCGATTTAAGCAATAAACAGCAAATATTATTATTAAATTTCAAAAAACATTGAATCGATTTTATCATGAGAATCAGATTAGATTCCTAAATGAAAAAAGACGCTTTCCCACGAATAAAAATTATTAAATAAAATCACATAAATGTCGGTGCAATATGTGGTACATGCAAGACGTTTTGGGAAATAAAAATATATATAATTCTTAAGTATACATAATTATGTGCGAGATGTCCCGCTCGTTAGTACTCTGAGCATTTTTTCTGGGGAGTTTAAACTCATATGCTAACGGGATATTTTTGTGTAAAATTTTAGGTCAATCGAATCAGTCGTTCAAAAATGGCTAATTTATTTCCAAAATACATTCACTCGGACCCACTGTACAACTAAAAGACGTAATTAAACAGTTGAGGAAAAAGGGTATTGTATCTTCCTTGCTTGTGTAAAGTTCTCCATATATCGTTTAATTATAACACCAAATCGCAAACTAGTTTTCTTCTAATTGTTAACAGATATTAAATAATCTATATAAATAAAAGAGTAACGTTATTGAGTGACTGACCGACTAACTGGCTGGCTGACTGATTCATCATCGCCCAGCCCAAACCACTAAAGCTAGAAAGTTGAAATTTCGTATGTGGGCTCCACTCAGGATGTATAGATCCACTAAGACGGGGTTTTGGAAAATTCAAACGCGAAGGGGGTAAAAACTGGTAAATTCGGTAACCTTATATCTCCGGATCTAAAATATAATTTTGGTACTTTTTTTGTTAGCCGTTTATCTCCTAAAGTAATGACGATAGAAATTAAATTTAAAATGCATTCTTCTATCCTTACGAAGCCCTCAAACATGTTTTGGTACTTTTTTGTAATTCGAATATAAAAGGGTAAAATTGGTTGCTCTTTTTGGTACTTTTTTCCATACAACTAATTTTTATGCAAATTGATATACATAGTGAATGCATATGTTTGTATATTTTCACTAAGAAAGGATTTTTGAAAATTTTAATTCTAAGGGGATTAAAAGGGGTAAAAACGGGTAAAATCGGTAACCTTATATCTTCGAATCTAAGTAAGGTAGACATAAAATTCTAAAAGCATCATAATAAGATAGAAAAATGAGCGGACAGGTGTCTGAAACTTTTTTAAAATCTGTACATTTAGGCGCCGAAAAAGGGTGAAAATATAATTTTGGTACTTTTTTGTTTGTTAACAGTTTATCTCCTAAAGTAATAAAGTTATAAACTAAACTTGAAATTCATTCTTCTCTCCTTAAAAAGCCCTTAAAATAGTTTTGTGGTTTTTCAAATTTGATAAAATTGGTAGCCATTTTTGGTACTTTTTTCCATACAACTATTTTTTATGCACATTGATACACATACTGAATGCATATGTTTGTATATATTTTCTAAGAAAGAATTTTTGAAAACTTAAATTGTAACGGGATTAAAAGGGTGAAAAACGGGTAAGCTCGGTATTCTTCTATATCCGAATCTAAGAAAGGTAGACATAAAACTCCAAAAGCGTCATAATAAGATAGAAAAATGAGTGGATAGGTGTTTTGTACCTTTTTGAAATTTGTACATTTAGGGGCCGAAAAAGGGTAAAAATATAATTTTGGTACTTTACTTGTTAACCGTTTATATTTTACAGTAAAGTTACTTTTTCGAATACCTACTTTTTTGAAAATGTAGTTTTTAAAAATGGTACTTTTTGAAAAATGTTTTTTGGAAAGGGTACTTTTTGAAAATGGAGCTCTTTTAAAAATGGTTACTTTTTGAAAAGTTACTTTTTGGAAAAGGTTCTCTTTACGGCTTTGTACACCAAAAGCGTAAATTAATCTTATTGTTTTCGATACGCTGTCCGTCAGTCCGTCTGTCTTTCTATCTGTCTCAGGCTGTTTTCTCGAGAGCCGTAAGAACTACGGGCTAAAGATTAAAGCGAGCAACGATGTTGAAATACTAATGTAATATACAGACACTTTTATTTAGACTCTCGAAATTTTCAAAGTCAGTGTTAATTGGTGTAGTCTGTAGAATATTTAACACAACAAAAATTAAAGGGTGTTCTGAAAGGTAAAGTAATTTTTAATATGTAGTTTAAACAGTTTGCTGTATCTTGGAAACCGTAGGAGGCAAACTCTTGAAATTTTAAAAACTATAAAACTAAAAAATTCCAGAATTAAAAAAGTCAAAACGAAAAATCGGCAAAATGAAAAAATCGCTAAAAAAAACTAACCAATTTTATGGTTATTATAAATGAGTTAATTAATTTTTGTATATCTGAGTCGAATATAAAAGAAAATTATTTATTAAATTTTTACCTCCAAAGAAATTTAATTATTTTGGCTTGAGTTCGGCTTTTATTTTAATGAATTGATTAAAGGCTTTAATCAATTCATACTGTCACTCTTAAAACTGTATTTCATATGTTAGTTAGGTAGGTAAATGATATTCAACTCTTGACTGCAAACCATCGACTTTAGTCGAGTGGTCTACGCGATAAAGAACCCTGACGAGAATAGCCGAAGCTATAGAAACATGTCAGTTCAACACTCCGTGCAATCAAATTTTTCTTTGTCTACATGCTTCACATTTATCTCTAAATGAAAATATAATTTAATTGAAAAATTAAAATAAAAACCCAAGCTCAAGGCAAAATAATTAAATTTCTTTGGATATAAAACCATACAGTTCGACTAAAACTCATAACTTAATTGTTACATTTTTACATAAGAAATCAAAACGAATTTCTTACAAAATTGTAACTCTTGAAAATATTTACAACACCCCCAAATATCAATCAAATTAAATTTCTCATAAAGCACCTGCAAAAATTATTTAAGCAGATGCAAATTTATTCATTTTACTCCCACTTCACAGAGCAAAGAAAACAACCACCATTTTAACGATTTATACAGACAAAATATTCGAACAGCTGACAAGGCTGGTCTGGCCGCCTTACAAATGCCATCACATTTTTCTAATGAAACGGAAAACAAAAGAAAGAATGAAGGCACAAGCAAGGAAGAATGACGAAAACCCCCTTAAAAATTGCTACAGTTTTTATAGCGTGCAAATTTATATAAACGGAAAAATTCTGTATACATTTTCTTTAAACAGGCAAAACAATAAGCCATATATACTTAAGTTGGCTTTAGTATTTTATGTACTAAAAGCCAAGACATAGGAAAATCAACCAGCCATTAAACCATTGAGAGAGTATTTAGACATGAAAGTTCCTAGTAGAGAATTTACTCATTTCGCAAAACTTAATTTATGTATATGACGATGATCTTCTGTTGGCATATCATTTTGAGGATATTTAAAGATAAAGGATAATTTGGCATACACAACAGTAGAATATATATGTCGAATTTTATTCAAATCGGAGAGGAGAAAAATCCAGACCGTGTCGAAAATTTTCCTTTTTACTCCTAGTTAGTTTAAATATATCATAAGCTTTGCTCTAAGAGCATTTTTTAGTCTTAATAAAAACTGACTTAAAAAAATTTTTTGGATGTCAGAGAAATCGAAAGCAGTATTAGTCACGTTTCTTGTTTTCTCTAAACATATAAAATCTTTCATTTTACAATCAGTGTCCAGTTTTTTTCAAGTTCTTAATACATCTAACAGTTTCGGTCAATTCTGTTAGAAGACTGCATTAGTGTCGATATCTTCTCCTATTGTCGCATAGTGGTTGCAAAAGGTTAATATATCCGTATCTTTGAACCTTGCGATCCGATTATAAAATTTGCAACACCCTGTTGAAACAGTCTTTGAATTCGAGGGTGTCAGAGTTGAGTACCTCGGCCATAAAAACCTTGTCGGCGTCATAGCTCTTACAAATAATATCCGATTTTAATAAATTTAACCTCGGTGTAAAGTTTATAAATAGATAAAACAAAAAATACAGTTCACTTCATTAAAATACCTTTAATATTTTCAAAGATATTTGGCTTTGAATTTTAAAATTTTTGTTTTTGGCCTCAACTTTGTTCTTTATTTCGTCAATATCTCCGCTAATAGCATACCCAAAAATTTCCCAAAATATATTCCATGATTTTTAAGAAAATCCTTGATAATATGCAGAAGAAATTTTTAAGTTATCTCAAGCTGTGAAACAAAATTGAAATCAAGTAATGAAATGAGGGTGAAAAAAGTTTACAAAATTAGAGCTTAATTGTTGGACGTTCTTCTCAAAAATTTTTAGAACTAAAAGTTTTCTTTTTCCATACTTCAAAAGAATAGACTTCAATAATGCCTGCAGATGAAATTTTAAACTGATTAGAGAAAGCACACTACATCAAGCGTTGGACAAATATAGAGAACTTTTCTACGAGTTTTTCAAATCTAATACCATTAATCTGGCTTTTGATTTTTACCCACACGCTCATAAATTGGCCAGGAGAATAGGTTTCCTAAAAATATTCAAATTTTCAAAAGCTTGCTATTCACCAGCAGGAAAATTGTACCAAACTTAATTTTTTTATTTTCATTTCTTTACATAGCGCCTTGACGAGCCATAAATTTGTTTTAACATTTGTCAAACTTCATACATAAGAACATCAGAAAAATGTTAGTGCTATTTTTTCATATCGACTTTGACGTTTGTCAAGACAAATCAATGGCTCGTGAAGACGCTATGTTACTATTTATAAACAAACATAACAGTCTTCGTAAATTTAAAATATTTTAATGATATATTAAACGGGAATTTGTTATGATTGTTTAATTAACCCTTATGTGCGCACCTAGGTACCCGGGTACCTTTGGTGTGTTCAACCAAAATTTTTTAATTGAATTAATGATCTGCATATCTGAAACTTTTTGAGAACTTCTAACTTTCAAAAAAGTTTGTATTTTTGCAGCCGCATAGTTAAAAAAAATTTTGTAATTTACGTTAGAGACCAATTTACTCTTAACACCCTTAAATACGCACCAAGGTACCCGGGCACCTGTACGTGTTTTATATGGGAATGAGGCCATTGTAAGTACTTATATTTGTTGTTAGTTATTAGTAGCTCTGCATAAATAAATAAAAGTCTACATAAACGTGGTAGACGTAGAAATTTCTAATCAAATTAAGCATCATTTATGTGCACGATAAAAAACACCTTCTATTGCGCCGCAAGGTACCCGGGTACCTATATAAAAGTTACGTTGAAAAGAAGTACTTTCGCACTAAATATCAAGTTGAAACCTAGTAAAATATATATGAGATTGGCTACAGATATATATTGTCAATCCCATATTTATTTTATAAGTACATATTTAGTGCGAAAATATTTGTTTTCTACGTAACTTTTATATAGGTACCCGGGTACCTTGCAGCGCATTATAAGGTGTTTTTTTTTGCCGCGCACATAAGGGTTAAAAAAATATATATAGAAGCGAAAATAGGTACAAACAACATTTTATGATAAAAGTGTATACGTAATATGATAATATACTATCATATTGCTCATACGTTGCGTGTTTTTTAGTAAATTCATTTGAAAATAATACAATTTGCACCAGGCGCAGTGTTGTTTTAATATTTTACATGTACACAGACGACAATTTACATGTAAACAACACAAACAATCAAACAACAACAAGTGCACAACAATCATTTGTACCTATTTATCAACTAGGGATAGGCAAGTGAAAAAATATATCGCTATATACCGATATCGATATATTTTTAAATATCGATTGGCATCGAATGAAAAATATCGATATATCGTTATTTATTCAACAATGATAATTCATACGTAGTCCGCAAATTTTTTTTAAAAATAAATCAAAAAAGTACCTTTCTTTTAAATAATTAAGCTGGAAAGAGTTAATTTCCAAGATCCTGTTCCACCAATATTTCATAGAACATACATCAACAAAATTACACCCAAAAAATGATAATTTTTCGAATAGACAAAATATTATAAATAAAACAAAAGATTTTGTTAGCAATATTCTATTTGATGAAGACTATGCCGAAATGTTTTTAAAAATTGCACGAAAAACAGAACCAAAGCTAAAAAAAAATTATCGAATTTGATACTGTTGATATATTCGGAAAAAAATATCGATATATCGAAATTAAAAATATCGACGATATATATCGATGTATTTTAAAGAAAATATCGATATATCGATATAGCGATATTTTTTGCCCATCCCTACTATCAACAATGCAATTAAAC
Source organism: Panzeria rudis (assembly GCA_956483635.1). Taxonomy (NCBI): domain Eukaryota; kingdom Metazoa; phylum Arthropoda; class Insecta; order Diptera; family Tachinidae; genus Panzeria; species Panzeria rudis. The sequence goes on along the minus strand of OY101448.1, from coordinate 145,265,629 downwards.
ACCAACACACTAAAACAAAAAATTTTTTCTCATTTATTTTGTTTTCTCTTCGCATGGCTCTGATTTAGACTAATTTCACCCGAGATATCTGTTTTGTGGGCATTTATTTGATTTATTATTGAAGAAAATTTTTTTTTGGCTGATTCTCATTTCAAATACTTTTTTCGTGTCCGTTGAAAGTATTGTAAAATATTTCATAAAATAAGTGCATAAATTTTATAATAAAAACTGATTTAATATGATTTAATAGATTATAAATAAAAGTACATAAGTTTTTTGTGTAAGACTGCCCATTGTATGTTAAAAACGAAAAACAAAAATACTGTTTTTTTCTCTTCATAAAAAATGGCGTATGCGGAATGCATGCTGTTATTTTTCCACATTAAGAAACTATGAGTTTTTCCAAAAAACGAGATTAAATTTATAACGGCTTTAGAATATTTGCATATGCTTCTCTAATTTTACACATAAAATGTTTAAAAAATATTAAAAGTTTAATTTTATTTTAACTGTTTTTGTCCGCAGTCTTGTGTATTGAACGTTACGCTTTTTTAAATACGCATCATTATTCCAATTAATTATAAAATTGTAAAACACTAAAATAACAGTGTATATCTAAACATTTAAAAGTTTCGTGAACTTTATTAAATAGTACTCGTATTATATTGCAAAACGTTTCATCAATCAATCATCGTTTGTATAAAAATAATGTATTGAGCAATATAATATAATTGAAGTTTTTTAGTAAATACCTAAGGATGTTATATTAAAATACATCGAAGATTATACATCTGAATTGTATTGAATTCAAAATAAAGTGTGCGTTCTGAAAAAAATATTCAATTCGTATAAAAATGTATTGAGCGTTACGTAAAAAAAAATTTTAATATAATTTATCTAGAAGTTTTAGGACTTAAAAAAAGTTAACAGCAGCTGGAGGGTAGAAACGATATAAAGAACATTTTCTGTTTACAAAATTTCTGATTGTCTTTGTAATTAATTTGCTTTTATTTCACTGAAATTGACATATTTTTTAACATTGTTGGTTCATTGTATGAAAATAGTCTTATTTGAAAAAAGAGTTAGCCATCTTTTCGCTCATGTATAAATGTTTGGAAAGAATTATTTTAAAAGACACCACATTTTTATTTTTCCATGTGAACCCAAGCAAAATTTTAAAAAGTGGTCACAACCTTTAATTTCGTATTTTTTCGCAAAAATAATTCCCATAACAACCACGAAAGCGAATGTAACGCTCCATTTGGAAAAATGCTAAAAAATCTAAAAATATAATTTTATTTCAGAACCCATTGAATGAGGTGAAAACTATAATACAAATCATCTCATATTTCACAAACATAATCCGTGAAGCGATTTAGCTGTCGGCGGAAAACACCCAGGCTCTATGGCAGGAATCGAACCCACGACCTCTGTGCTAACAGGCTAGCTTCGCTACTAATTAGCCACCAACTTTTGATTTTAAGAACGAACACACATACTGCTTAAGCCTTTTTCGGTTTTTTGCAGAAAAACCCAGGGTCTTGGCAGGAATCGAACCTGCGACCCCCAGATAATAGTCTACCACACTATCCACTACACTACGGAGGTACCCTGTCGAGTGGTCGAGTGGTCTACGCGGTAAATATCTCTGACGAGTATACCGGGAGCTATCGAAACATGTCAGTTCAACCCTCCGCGCAGTCAAAATATTTCTTTGTATACATGATTCACATTTATCTCTAGATAAAAATATAATTTAATTGAAAAATTAAATTAAAGCCGAACTCAAGCCAAAAATAATTAAATTTCTTTGGATATAAACCCATACAGTTCGACTAAACTCACAACTTAATTGAAAATAAAACATTTTAGTTATGAAAATTTTTTGCACTCTCATTTCAAAGTCTCGACTTTGGTTATTTTTCACGACTACATGAATTGGGACGACTAAAAAATTTTTACTGCATGTTATCAAGGATTGTCTAAGAAATCGTAAAATATTTTTTTGAAAATATTGATAAAAATAAAGAACATAGTCAAGGCTAAAAGCCAAATTTTTAAAATTCAGAGCCAAAGTTTTTTGAAAAAATTAAAAGTATTCTAATGAAATAGTCTATTCACAAGCTTTAGAACATAATTAAATTCAATAAAATCGGATAATATTTTTAAAAGTTATGAAGCCAACAAGTTTTTTCATGCCCGAGGTAGTCAATTTTGACACCTTGTAGCTCACCATATATTTCAGGAGGGAGCTCCAAATTGCAATACTCTTAAAGCTTAAGTCATCCTCTTTGATTTTTATATATACATCGTTTTGTAATCGGATAGCAAGTTTCAATGATACACATTTATTACCCTTCTGTTCTAATTGCAACCACTGTGTAATGTTCAATAAAATTTTGTATGAATCATATATTTCATAAAACACTACAAATTTAAACCAAAGCAATTCACGTGAATAATCTTCGATTAAATGTAACTCGATCTAGTTAATTATACATAAAAAATTTTTGGTTAAAACTATGGGTAACGTTCAATGCAAATATAATAATATTTGATAAATTTACAAAACATTTAAATATTGAAAATAACGAACATATACTCCTTTTATATTTGATGTTTTTAAATCAATTTTAGCAAATTAAATGGGTAATGAAGCCTACCAAGAAAGAGTAGCGTTGAATACACAAAACTGTGTACAAGCAGCTGAAAAAATAAACTCTTTAATTTAATTAGATTATTTCGAACTACATTATTTTTGAGTCCAAAATTATTTTATTAGCCAAAAGTTGGTAGCGTGATATTCAGAAAGGCGAAAGCTGTCATTACACTGTCTGAGTTGTCGTCTGATTTCAATAAGTAAAAGTATATATCGTGTCTAATATACAATTATTAATTTTTCATCTGAGATTAGTTGAAAATAGAACCTATTCTATTTTCATCTAATATGACTTTTAAATATCATATTCTTAAAGTAATCTATTGAAATCAGACGAAACCTCACGACAGTGTAAAGACGACTTAAGACATGATTTACTGGGTATTCAAGTAAATCAGACTGGCCCTTAGTTGTTTGTTTGAAAAACGTCAAAGCCGATGGATGTTGGAAACAAGACAAAAGAAAAGTTTATTTTATTTGAAGGAGAACTGCATTAAGTTAAATTAGAGAAATTACATTAAAAGTTTGATAAATGCTACAGAGAAGCCAGAGATAATATGCCGTCGATTGAGGTACAAAGTCCATTAGAAACAACCTAACAACCTAATTAAAGTTGTTCGATCAAACTGGAAGATATTGTGATCGTACACTGTTAAGTTCTTACAAAATTTTTTTCCTAAGGGGCATCTTTAATTGAAACCCTGGTTTTAATAAGAAAAAACATTTGGTGTTAACTTCCTGTCGCCCATTTATAACATTTTCAATGCTACAAAACACACAGCTAACTTCCTTCTCTTCCCCATACAACTGTTAACCTAATATTACTCCGTATTTGTGTATCATGAAAGCTCCCAGTTCGTTCCCCCAAATCTGCACAATTTTCTAAAAGAAAAAAAAAAGACTTCACACATTTTATTTTCATCATCAACAACGTTGTTTTGTACTTTGGCTGGTTTTATAAAAACAAATTCATGAATATATTTGCAGACACACCCCAACATTTGTGGGGTTGTTCAGGGAAATAGAGCACATTTATACTATCGCATTTAAGTACATCAATCAGGGTGGTATGTCGTTTGCACCCTTTAGTTCAGATAAGCTTTAGCACTTAGAAGAGACGCCACTGTTTTAACTTTGCACGTGCATAAAATTTTCCATACCATCAAGTGGAATCTTCTTCTGTATTTTCATTACATTTCATTATTGCCTGCCTGCCTGCCTGCCTGCCTGGCTGTCTGTTCCTCTTCTTGGCTCGTACTTTGGCCCTTTGGGGGATTTAAAATGAATTTCTATGGGTTTGTCACAGTGTGCATGTGTGTGTGTGTGTGTGTTGGTTTGTGTATTTGAATAAATGTCTGACATTTATTTGTTTGATTATCTGGTTGATATTTGGTTGGAGAAGGAGAACGAATGAAGGTTTGGGTTGAAGGTTTTATGTATTTTTTAGAACTTCACTTTTAGACGAAGTTTATTGGAATTCTTTTGTAAATATCTTTTTTTTTCATTTTATTTTGAATGTTGCTGGCAAATTGTTGTTGTTTGTACAGAGTGTTTAAAGAATTTTATGTATCAGAATTCTTTTTAAAGTTTTCAATTGTTATGCAAGTTGCAATTTTTAGAAATAAGGATTTTGCATAATTTAAATTTAAAGAAACTAGAGTAATATAAAAGGAAATCATATTGATGAAAAATGAGACAAACACAAACTGCGAAATATTTTTGGTTTGTCTGCAGAAACATCCATGATCTTTGGCGGGAATTGAAGAGCGTGATACCCAGAGTGGTAGGGTAGAATACTAAGTAGCGGTATATCCGCTCAGAAGTTGTCATTATAATGAACATAATTTCCTATCAATAATATCACAACTTACAATCACACATTATATGGACAAATCCAAGAAATGGTCTACCAAGGAGAGAATTTTTGGGTTGTCAAAACTGTTTATATATGTTGATGGAATAATGTGCTATATATTTAACCTTAAAAATATAAAAAAGAAATTTATTTTTTGAGTGATCCCTTTATGAATGCCAGGGTTATACCTACATCGAAAAAATACCCAACCTTGCCTTTCATTTAGGATGCTATTTTTTATGTGTCTAGTTACACATATGACCGTAAGCTTAAGTTTGAATTTTAGGGGTCGGAGGTGGTCGGGAATGCCCTCTATCTTGAAAATAATGGAGTGACTATTTTTTTAGATTATCTCGCAAACTATAAGGAAGGAGTAAGAACATTTTGTTAAGAGCTTTCTTTAAGATAATAATATTATCTGCAACTCCGCTAATAACAGCTTTGTTGTAAATTGCACAATTAAAAAGTTATAGCTATTAAGAAAAAATGTAGCGTGCGTCACAAAGGGTTCACGGCTTTTGATAAAGAAAACGACAACAGTCTTTGGCTGCATATATGTTAGTTTAGAATTCTCTCACACGATCAATTATTTCGCAACAAATAGCTGTTGAAAAATTATCTTTTATGCCATTCGAAAGCACAATTACTCTCCACTAAACACTATGCATAAGTTGAAGGTATCTCTTTTAAAAGACCAAAAAAATTTTTATATTTTAATCTGTCACGCAGGATTTGCTCATATATCACGCCTATTTCTTTCTGAATATAACTTTACGAACCTTAGCCAAATAATCAATTTGGCCATTTTATTTATTCGTTGTTCCTTCGAATATGCGAACCAAAGTTTAAAAATATTCGGGTGTTGGAACAAGATTATAAGACCAGAATAATTGACAACACTATAAATAACCCTAACAAGGTACTACATAAATTTTGTTTGCTTTTGATCGTCCATGATTGCGATTGAAAAGTTATTCACCCTCCCATTTTTAAAATAAAATAACTTGTTTCAATTTTGATTGTAATTTTACTCGTACTTTAAAATCTCCTTTCATATTTTGTTAGCTGATAAGAGATTTGTAGATCATAAGTTTGCGTGTAACACGCGCTTTGCATAATTAATTAGAATGCATAAAAATTCATTTAATATATTATGTAAAAAACGTTTACCCTACCCAACATGAAATAAATTGAGTTTTGTGTGTGCTTGGACATAAATGGAAAAACTAAATTGTAAATTCTCAATATATTGGAGTCATTCCAAAAACAAAAATAGTTTTCTTATTTAATCGTAAGATACGAGTATATTCTAGGATGAATTTTAATTTGAAGTTGTATTGAAAAACTCTGTAAGATCCATTTCAATTTTTATACATTAATAACTGAAATTTATTAAGGGCCATTATTACAACTTGACAATAGCTACAGGCAGGCTTTTGTCGAACGGATAAACAGTTTATCATTATTACAAATTTACTTTAACCTCCCAGGTAGGATGCACTTGACTTTAACTTATCGCTCACTTTCATTTAAAGTAAAGTTTTAATAAAGGTATACCTTTTATTCGTCAGACAAAATCCTGCCTTTAGCTATTGCCCAGTTGTAATAATGGCCCTAAATCAAGCTTGAGTTTGTTGAGTCATGTTACTCGTGGTGATAAGCAGAAAGGTACACATGAGCATTCATGATGAAAGTGTAGTGACTTCTGAAAGTAGTGTTGTTATGTTCTGCTGTGTATGTTGAAAATGAAACTGATATTGATTTTTTCCCTGCTTCCTTAGAATATTAATCAAGTCTTATTCTCTCTGACGGCAACATTACGAATCTAAGACCGTACAATCACTTAAATTTTTTATCTGACAACGTTAGAGCAGTATGGAACAACATGCTATTTGCAAAGATCTCAACACATCCTCACTACAGTGTTCATGTGTTTGTTGTGTTGTGCTTTAGGGTTAACAAAAATTCGATCATATTCTTTACTAAAATCATTCTAAAATATTTAATAAAAATAAAACGACATATTAAAACTATTTAGTGTTTAGTTCTCTCTTTTTTTTATAATTCTCCCTGATCTGTTGCTTTATGTTCGCATGTACATATGACACTGGTTGTGGCTGACAGTCGCTGCAGTTTTCTACAAATAGTTTTGTTCTTTGTATATCTTTTCCTGCCCTTTTTAAAATTTGCTGTCTGCTGTGTGAACTTTGTCGGCAGTGAGATGTGGCGTGGCATGCGTGAGTGTCGCTTTATGTCTCTTTAAATTGCATTAAATGTTGCAAAAATTTTCTACTAAAAAATAATAAAATAAAACAAATAACAGAGACATGAAAATATGCGTATGCATATACTTTTTTTTTGACGACACAAACGTGATCATACAAAAAAATTGCAAAATAAACAACAGCAACTGAAATGTACAATTGTGATGATTGTGACGATGCTGACTACAATGATGACTTGTCGTTCATGTTCAAGTGCTGACATACAGCATAATATAATAAGTGTTCGTGCTGCATTTAGTCAATAACTTTGCTTTTATAGAAATATTTTATTTGCAAGCAATTTATGTCTGTTTTAATTTCTGCTGATTTTATTTCTTTTTTTACGTTAATTTTTGGCAACACACGAATCTGTTTCTAAAGAAAATTATAAAATTATGCACATATTTTATTGAAATTGTGCGAAAGTTTTGAATATTTTTGTGGCATATACTTTTTTTCAGACTCTTGCTGTTGCTGCTGCTAGTTTTATATGTGTTTTCATCATCAAAATCGTCACCGTTATAAGAACAAACATGCAACATGTGTTTAATGTGTCATGTCTGTTGACATTTAAAAGGGTGACATAAAATGTTTGTCATTCGTACATGTTTTCTTTTTGTCGCTTACTCTATATGACAATTATTTCGAATTAATGGAGACTTAGGCTGCAAATATAAAACATATTTTTATATTAAGTGATTTTTCTGGAAGCGGCGATCTTTAAACTGTCTATATTGCTTTCCGTAACCCTCGATTTGCCACATATAGATTATTTTGATTTGACAATTCATTCTGAAGATAATTACGCTGCACGTAGTGTCGTTTATTACTGCTGAAATAATCTTATATTAAAGTTGGTGTTATTCTAACTACACTGAACCAAAAATTCAGGGAAGAAACTCATTGCATCAAAGAATTGTTCGTTAGTTTTGGGCTAATGTACTAGTACAATAAATCAATGGACTGGTTCATTAATTTTGTTAAAGAATAACTGCAATGAATGCTTTCAATGAACTTTAATGAATATTAAAATTGTGAATGAATATTTTCATTAAAACAGCGTATTCGTACATTGAAGCAACGTATTTTTGGAAAAAAAAAACTAATGAAACGTGGTCAATGAAGATCATTCATTGAAGTTATGTTAAATAATTTTTTCCAGTGTACTTCAACTAGGACAAATTTGACTTCAGGGTGCGATATATTTGTAAGGATCTTATTCATAACAGTTTAACGAAGGTTTATAATAAGAATTTGTACATAAAATTTGGACTAAGATCAGATGAAGTTCAACTATAGAAAATTTTTTAAGTGACGATTTCTATCACATTAAGCACGCTCACCAAGGTCTAGCAGATATCCTTCTATAGATTTACTACACTATTAATATTTCAATATGCAAAAAACGTTTAGAAAACCCTTTCCTATTAAGATTGAAACATTTTATAAGCTTTAGTATTATATTCCTTGAGAAGTTATACACAATAAATGCCAGAGTGTTTCATCTAAATCAAAATGTAATTTAATTGAAAACTCAAATTAAAACCGAACTTGAGCCAAAATAATTAAATTTCTTTGCATTGAGCTTAACCATGTCGTCTAAAATTCATAGCCGACTCAAAGAATGAATTTGAATTCGCTTAATTTGAATCAGCGAAAAACTTAATGTTATTTTTTTTTCTTCTTTTAAAAAGAGAATTAATGCCTACCAGTTAATTAATTAATGTGTTACCTTCTTTCGGAAAGGGATAATATAGAGAGAACAGATGCTGATGTGTGAGAGAGATAGAAAGCTTAATTCATTTACGCCTGTGGTATTGCACGTTTTTTATAGAGCAGTGTTGCAGCCCCTCTGGTGTCAAGTAGAGGCATTCATTTGTTTTAAGCTGTGTAGCCATTTATTAGCTTTTTTACTTCGACGACGGTTCTGCTACAATACCGACGAAGGAGGGTGCTCTGAAGTGCATTAGGATAGGATATTTTAGTATTAACAGCGGTCGGTACTTCCAAAGTGATCAGTGCTATGCCCTCCTTCATCACTTTAACAGTCTAACAACAACCAACACAATAACACATCAAAAAAATTCATAATGTATTTGGCTTGCCTGAAACTAGTCTTGATCTCAAAACCTCAGGGTTTTTAGTCAAACGCGCTAACCAATATCCATTATTGACAATAATCTCCAGAGCGGTTGATCTGAATAGTAAGAATTTTTTTGTATTGCGTGAAAGCTAAATTAAAATTTTGTTTTAGCAAGGCAAAGGAAATATATATGTATTTACTTATGTTTACTGGAGGCGGATCCTTCATTTTTCCTTCCTGGATCCGCACCAATGCAAAGTGGAAAATATCTAACTTGCTTGAAGAAAACTATAAAATGTTTATTAATAAATCCTTTCCTGAAAGAATTTTCTTCATAAATTCTGGAGAATTTCGACATTAATCCAATGAAAAACTTCCTTAAAACTCGACCAATGTCACCTTTTGTTGTATTAAAGAAACGAGTTTCGTTAAATTTATTTTAATGAAAATTTCACCAAATATATGAAACCATTTCATCGATCTAATGTAATAATTCTACCAAACTCATAAAAAATATTTCATTATTTTAATGAAATAATTTCATCTTTTTAATTAAATTATTTAATTATTTTAATGAAATCATTTTATTATTGCTAGGGTTTTTATGATTGTTTACGTTTTTTTTTGGTTTTCAAAAGCTCATAAAAAAGTTAAGAGGCCAAACATTTTACATGTTTGTTAGAAATAAAATAAGCCATAAGTTATTAAAATCGAGAGTACAATTTAAAGCGATTTTTTTAAGTTACCGTTAGCTTATTACGAAATATTGCGATTTTCCATACACCGTGGTACGAACTATCACGATTCTACTGTATTTAATATTTATTTTGCAGTTTATTTTAAGGCCTGATATACTAAACTTATTACTGTTGCCAAGACATGAGGCACATTGGATTATTTCCAATATTTGAAAGAAATATTGTATTAAATTTCAAATCCCCAGGAGACATTACAATGATGTACAAATATTAATATCTAAATCAAACATAATGAAAAATAAAACAAAAGCGCAAAAAATATATTGAATAAAATACAAAACTACTATAAGAATAAGTTCATTTTGGCTCATATGAAATATTTAATTGCTTGGCACACGGATGAACATACGCCTGGTCTAGTGTCCTTATTTACATAAATACCCCAACACTAAAACTCCTCAAATGCGAAAACCTTTGACTCAATAAGTTTTTCATTTAAATGAAATAACTGAGTCAGCATAAAAAAAACACTTTCATACGTACGTACGGACGTACATACGATTACATTCAAAGATTTATTTAGTAGGATAAAAGCAGAAACATTAAGGTTTTTCTCCTGCATTGAACACGTGCAAGCCTACAGGGTATATCCATTCGCGTGTGTCTGTATATTTAGTTTCATATTAAACAGCCAAAGCGGCGGTGTTGTGTGTCAATAATGACGGCAGCCGCTTTAAATTCCTTAACGACGCAACTTGCACAAACATTCTCTAAGTTCATGCATGTATCGTCTTATTTACTGGATTTAATGTTGTGAAGCTTAGAGCCAAAAACGCCCATATTAAACAAGTCCAACCAACACTTGAAATGTTTCTTGTTATTCCCTCCCTGTACAAAATAGTATGCGTAATGTCCATTGTTGAATATTTTAGTTTATATTCTCTTTATTTTAATATGATCTCTCGGGGGGTTGCAGATCATTTTACAAAGAAAATCATTGAAAATTTTATAGTTTGGTCAATATCACAGGATGACATAAAGCGGGTTAAGATGGCATAAAAATAATAATAAAAAAAATAATAATAAAAAAATAATAACAATAACAAGAAGAATGAAGTTTCAAAAAAGTGTCCAATAAGTTTAATTAATTTTTTCTAAACGTTATAATTGGGCAAAATTATGAAATTAATATGTTAATAGAAAAAATTGTAATTTGAAAAGAGTAATATTTGATTAAAAAATATTTTGGCAGTCCGCAAAATTATAAATTCTGTAGTGCGATGCGAAAGGAAAACTCTTGGCATTTGTATGTTATTTACATTGCAATGCATTTCTTTCCTTTCGAATTACAGGTTAGCCCCCCTGGTATAAGCTTAAAAGAAAGACCCGTGTCACCCAGTTTTGCCCCAAGTCAAGCACTTTTCTTATTGGCCCCCGATAATTTTCTCAGGCTCATATCTTGCAAACCGTTCGGAATTTTGATTTACTATCTGAGGCAAAGTTGTAGTTCTTGTCATAAAGAATATAGATAGGTATTTATTTATCTAAAGTAAAGTTTGAAGCTGTTGCGGCTGGAGTGATTAGCACGTTGAATACCAAGCAAGTGGCCCTAGCTCAAATCTCGGTTGGGGCAGCCAGATGCAACACAAATTTTTCTGATGCCTGTGCTAATACACATTACGTGCATAAGTAAAATAATAAATAAAATATATTTATTACATTCATATTGTTTTAACTTGAAATGACTTTCATTCAACATGATTCCTCGTTTTGTTTCAATATAAAAATTACATTGCTTTAACTTTAAATAACTTAGATTCAACATGATTATTCGTATTGTTTCACTATAAACTTCATTTTTATTTAGCACTGAAATATTAAATAAACATGAAATATAGTTATTTCAAAAGTAAAAATGTTCGTTGAAGGTTATTGTAAAATGTTGAATTAATTGTAAGCAACTTTTCATTTTAATTCAATATGATTTAATTGATCCCAATTTTGTTTAAAATAAAGATTTAATAAATCAATAAATCTTTATTTTAAAGAAAATTGGTCGAATATCTAAAAAAAAATATTTATTAAATGCTTTAATTTGGACTTTGTTTTTCATTTTGCCTTATAAATACCTTTGTTGTCGCCCGATTGGCGACTAATTGTATAGAGGTGTAGAAAATTGATTCATATCGAATATATATTGTTTGTGGGGTTTTTACTCGTTTTTAAGCCTACTATGCTTATTTTATTCTTTTGTGATTTTCAAAATTATTATTTTTAAATTCTTTAGCGTTAAAATAAGTTTGTGAATTGCACTACAGAAGAAATTAGTATAGGGTTTGAAAGCACTATACGTATATTCTCTAAAAACAAAAAATTTTAATAATCGCAGGACGAAATTAAAAGGTATGACCACTTTCTTAATTTTCATTTGGGTTAACATGGAAAAATAAAAAAAAAAAAATTTTCTAAAATAAATCCTTACAAACATTTATGCACGAACAAAAATTAGTCTAACTCTCCTTTCAAATAAGACTAATTTTAATAAAATTTACCAACAATTTTAAAAGTTATGTCGATTTAAATAATTATTTGAAGCACAAAACTTTTAAGTATTTAGAAGTACAAACCTACCCTGTTATTTTAGTGTGTGTTCTTAATGCAATTTTAATAATTAAACTGAGTACTGAAGCGTACTAAAAAAGCGTAACGCTCAATACACAAGACTGCGGACAACAACAATGTTAACAGTGAAATATATTAAATCAAAAAGATTTAATGATTTTAAGCCAGAAGCAACAAAAGTTTCGCTGCTAATGTGATGTTTGTCGGCAATTTGTCGACTAATTACATTTACACAACACGAACAGAAAAAGAAAAACAACAACAGGTCCCACAACTGAGCACAACAGTGTATTTTAACGATGCACAAAGCAAATAAACACCAACACACTTAAACAGCGAATTATTTCTTATAAATGCAGTGACAAACCCATGTAAAAATCAGTAGAAATTATCCGGATAAATGAATCAATTCCGAATCTTATGAAGTTCTTTTGGCAGCTTCTTTTTAACTGGCAAGTTTTAAGTAATTTAGCAAGATTTTGTGGATAAAGGCCTCTTTACAATTTATGATACATGCTATCATTGCCATTTTATTATCTACCATACATTATTTGATTGCATCCTGTTCATCTTTTTGCAGCAAGCAAAAATTATTTCTCAGTTAACAACGTTTATTAACAATTTCTTTTTTTCCCCCAAAAATACATAAAAAACCCACCAAGCCGAAAAGAAATAAAATAAAATTATGAACGTAATAAATGTAAACATTTATATGTTTAAACATTTACAAGCTACCAAAATAAAAGAAATAAAATAAACGTATTGAAATGTAATCAACATAAATTTAAAGAAAAAATCAACCTGGTTATAAATTTTATCATAAAATACACAAATGAAAACGCTAAATAGTGGGCATTCAGCTGGTGGCGTTTGGTGGCCACAAGCAAATACAAAGCGAAGCAAAACTTTATGTAAATCTAGAGAGCAGATGAAAGCGAATGAATTGGTGGAAATATATGGTACCTAACAGATGATTTAAAAAAAATATATATGTTACCGTTAACAAAAAATCGTTAAGAGAATTCGTAAGAGAATTTGTAATTAACACAAAATTACTATAATAAAAATGATTTTTAATGTTAATATGTATGAATTAAATGTATGCAAATCTAGATTTACACCACTAACATTTTTTAACCTAACTTTCTTACTTTTGGGATCAACGGGGTCAAGAAGTCTTTCAAAGGCCTAGAAATTCTAGGCGCCATTATTACAACTCGGCTTTAGTTATAGTCAGCATTTTATCGGACGGATAAACAGTTTTTCATTATTGACAAGTTCATTATACCTACAACTTTTATCGGCACACATTTTCATAGGCTTTCTACTTTATGAAATAAATACCAAGACGAATCTAACAGCTGAACGCACTAGAACACCTCAACTTACTCTGCAAACTAAGTGGAGAAATAAAATGATCATAATATCATCACTATTTACAGCTGCCCTTCTTTACGGTATTGGACATTTCAATATCGAGCTACCTGTGCTGAAAACTCCAACCGTCTACAACAAATTTATTCTTGTTGTAGACTTGGGTGAACCTGTTATCTGCGCCATGGTATATACCTACGTATGACGTTGCCACTGTTCTATTGAAATGCTCTGGTATAGCCATACTTTGAAAAATATAGCTTTTATTGTACAGGCAAGTTGTAATAATGAAAAATTTTTAAAAGTAAGTTTATCGAACACTTTTGCTATCGTGTCAGTAAGTATCTTCTACTTTACTGCTGAGTTGTAATAATGGCCCTAAAAGAGTTTCTCAAGCAGAAAGTATTCGTGTAAAACTAAGATACAGAAACCCAGCAAAATGTTCCGTGACAAGAAAGTAGTTTAATCATATGTTTGAATGACGACGAAGTTGTTCGATTTAGATGAAACATGCATGATTTTAACACAGGCGTGACATTGGAGATCATGTGTTTACATGAAATTTTAAATAAATTGATCTCCATTAAAATGAATGAATTGAACCCATGCAAGTTCCCTGATTCGATGACGTTTTTTCATGTAAATATAAAAAATTAAAATAAAACAAATATTGCCGCAGCTGGGATACGAACCACGCTCTTTTGACTGTTAAGACATGCTCTCTACCACTAAGCTATTGCCTTCTTATTTTTTGCTGGAGCTAAGACTTGTTTTATGAAAATGTGCCAATGTAATGGTTTAATTCAGTTTTTGCATGCCTTTTTCAGCGGATATTTTATGCAATATATTATCGAGTGAAATCGCATGCGTTTTGAATGAGTTCAACAACTATAGCTTTATTTACGATTTACGATGGCATTCAGAATGCATTCGAAGAAACAAGTGCTCAAGAAACCATGAAACTCTATTTCATTTTGAACGCATTCATTTATATTTTGCTGGGAACAAAAAATAGGAAGACATCCCGACTAGAAATTTTCCCAATACTCATATTGGGGCCCGATTGGGAATGCATGTGGCACACCCAAAATGGTTATCCCATTTCCGATTTGATCGGGAACTTGTTGGGATAGCCCATCTACAAATTGGTGACTTAACGTAAATTCTTCCCAAGTGGGAAGCTATTGGGAAATTGTTGGGAAAATCAAACACCGGTTTTTAATCGTATATTTTGCTCATCTTCAACAGAGGTGATTGTTACATACTTTTGGCCCTTGGATAGCTTCAGCAATATTAATTCAATATTAGAGTTTGATATTTTCCATATTTGAGCAAATTTTTGCAAGATTTTGATATTTCCCCACAGGAAACCAATCCGGTCCCAAATACGTTTCTGCGTTACATCGGAATTGGGATCCCAGTTAGATCCCAAATGTGTTTGCATGAAAATTTCTAGTCGGGATGATGGTTGAATTCGTTATCATAACCTGCACATCTTCTCCAACAATATTTTACAAATGTAGCTTCTCAGTTTCAAACAAATCTGAGCAGAATTTATATTTCTTTTATTAGGGTTCCGTACACCAAAAGTGTAAAAGAATCCTATTGTTTTCGCTACGCTGTCCCTTTGTCCGTCTGTCACAGGCTGTTTTCTCCTCAAACTTCCACAGAATATGTACAATTTTTGCCGCTACAACAACAACTATATGACAGTTAGAAATTAAAGGGTGTTATAAAGCGAGCAACGAAAGATGTTGAAATATTAATGTTTTATACAGACACTTATACAGGAAACCCCCGATTTACGTGGGCTGCAGGGAACGAACAAAGTACGAGTAAATCAAATTCGCATAAAATAATGTTCAGGGTTGGTATAAAATCTCTTTTTGGGACCAAGAATTCAACATATTGAGTAAATCAAAGCATAAAATACACACAAAACTTAAATTTGGGACCTAAAAATCGCGTTAAATCAAAAACAAATATTCATATTAACTTATTTGATTTGCAGAAGTTTTATATTGTGCAAATTTATTTCTACAAACATTTGTTTAGAAACATATTAAAGCTTTGTTTTATTTTTTATTTTGTTTGTTTTTATATAAAATCAATATTTTTTGCTTCTTACATAGACACTAATGTCTATGTAACCGCAAGATTTCCGGTGATAACTGTTTGCAATCATGTCGAATATTCTTCTTAAAAGATGCGATTGTCTGCTGATTATTGGCTTCAAGTGGACCCAAAGAAAGGTGGTTAAATCGAGCGATCTTGCTGGCTATGCCAACTCATCAAAATGGGAGATTACTAGACCAGGAAACGCTTCCTTCACAATATCCATTGTGGCTCCTGCTGTGTGTGCGGTTGCATTGTTTTGTTGAAAAAACATGTTCACCAAGCCCCGCTCATTTAATTCCGGCAGTAAGAAGTCGTTTATCATGGCCCTGTAGCGTTGCCAGTAGCAGTAACCGTATTGCCGATTGAGTCCTCAAAACAATACGGCACCACACAATAATTTTGAGTGGATGTAACGGCTTTTCGTGCACCACACGCGGATTATCATGGAATATCTTTGACATACGGAAAGTCATGGAAAATGCGATAAACCGGGTACAAATTTGTATCAATACTGGCGGCAGCCAATTGGCGGATATCATCTTTTCCACTTAACAGAAAAAATTCTAAAGATCCTAATAAAGATTTCCATCACTCAAAATCATTTTTCTTTATTTAGTAAAAAAGTTGTTCAAAAGCAAAATTGGATGATTAATTTAGCGCCAGCTTGTATAAAATAATATAAAATATTAACATTCCACTTGGGAAAAGGTTGGATCTGTAAGATCTGTATATCGTAAAATTTATGATTTTTTCGGTCAGCATAATAGTTGTCGTTCTGAGATCGCCATTAAGAATTTGGACGATAAATTCTAGTCGACTGTCTCGTTACATAATGTGCGAGCACTAACGCGTGTTTGATCGATTCTTTTCACTAAAAACATCGCAGCAATAAGCGAATTTGTCAAATCCTCGAGGCTATCCAAAACGACGATTTGGCTTTGAAGCCTTAAGGTCGGCCGACCATTCACTTCGCCGTAGATGTTCTAATTAATTCAAGAGCAATTGTTGAGCAACTGTTGAGAAGCCTATGCATTAGGAATGGGCAAAATATATCGATATATCGATATTAGCTTAAAAATATATCGCTATATCGTCGATATTTTTAATTTCGGTATATCGAAATTTTTCCAAATATATCGACAGTATCAAATTCGATATTTCTTAGCATTGCTTTTGTTTTTCGTGTAATTTTTAAAAACATTTCGGCACATTCTTCATCAAATAGAATATTGCTAGCAAAATCTTTTATTTTTATTACAATATTTTGTCTATTCCAAAAATTTTAATTTTTTGAGTGTAATTTTGTTGATGTATGTTCCATGAAATAATGGTGGAACACTAAGGAGCTTGGAAATTAACTCTTTCCAGCTTAAGTATTTATAAGAAAGGTACTTTTTTTGTTTTGTTTTTAAAAAAATTTGGGGGCTACGTGTGAATTATCATTGTTGAAAAAATATTGATATTTTGATATATGGATCTTGTTTATTCGATATATATCGATGCCGATCGATATTTAAATATATATCGATATCGATATATGTATATTGATATATTTTTTTCACTTGCCCATCCCAACTATGCATGCTGAACGTGCCACCGAACGGTGCCCTATGTGGTCTGATTATTCCACCTTTTTCGAAAATTCGGCGGGAAATGCGGTTATGGTGCATGGATGGATGCGTGCTTGTGCTGGACATCTGTCAGATACCATTTTTCATATATAATTGTCAAACGGCACTCTTTCCAATACAATAAAAATTTTTTTATGATTTTCTTGTAAATTCTTTGTTTTATTTTGTTTTGGAAAAACAAAGTTCTTGTTGAAAGCCCTTGTACTTTTGCTTTCTTTTTTAAATTACAGTGCTACATTTGGCGTAAAATGAGGGTTGTCATCATTTTTTAAGCGCGTTATGTTAAATTCACGTTAAAATAAAACGGATAATTGATAATAATAAATAATTAATAAATAAATAATAAAAAATTAATCCAAGTGTAGGTAAAATTGTGATATAAAGAGCAAAAAAAGACATGAGGTTAACGCATCTAGGATGCGCAGAAAGAAGCTCAGACCTCGTGACCTACCAAGTGGGATATCCCATACAAAAATCATGTAATCCCGAAGCAGGTTGGTGAGGTAATTGCTTAGTGTCGTGCATGATAACAAGTGGAGTTTCCTGTGGAAATGCCCATATGTCGTTTGTCAAGAAATTTTTCAATGCAACAGCGTGTAATTAATTGTTGGTTTATTTTAAAGTAGTCATATTTGCAAAAATAATTATTAATATTAGCAGCATGTCACGTAATTTAAAACCGAAACTACATAATTGACCCCGTTAGTAGCAGGTATGGTAGAAATAAAAAAATTTTTGTAGGTTTTGATACAAATAAAATTGTTTTATTTTTGTGGAAGCTACATATATTCAAATAAACCCTTCTTAGGCTTCCTAACAATAAACAGAAAACTGTAAAGAAATCATCTCTACATCGCAATTTATTTTACAGCTTCTCCCATTAAAATGTAGTTTAATTAACTCCTGACAACTCACTCTCTAAAACTACTTTACACCGAAATTCACAAAAAGTTTGTACATGAGATATTCAAATCTCTTTTTAAGAGAGAGCTTTAAAACTGTAGCGCGAACTTTACTGCGCAGCAATGGCTGCCACATAATACATATTTGCTGAAGTTGTCACCTCCCACTTTTTCAAACAACTTTAGAAAAATCGATTTTCCCAAAGGTATAAGGTTTCATTTTATCGCTAAGAATTCCCTCTTTCCCTAACATCTGTGTATCCCAGTTCCTTGAAATTCTAAACTCCCTCACATTTTATAAACATAATAAGTTTTTATTTGAATGGTTTCCTTTTTGTGTGTTTGTTTCCGGTTTTAGTTGGAAAGTAGATATTTTGAAAAATCAAAATCATGCACGTGCAATAACTAAAACGCCAACTACGGTTTGTAACGGCGGTGGTTGGTTTAGGCATTTGTTTTTTGTTTCTTTTGTTTCTACTATTTTTTCTTTTATTCAAAAAAAAGGATAAAATGTTTAAACATTTCAACACGTGACCGGAATCAAGTTAATGCACGTATAACGGAAATAAGATCTTTAGAACAGTTTGAGTGTGTTTTTATTGTTTTGCCTTACAATTTCTATGAAAGTCTTTAACTACAAAGAAACACAAATAACACAAGGATATATGAAATAGCAGGAGAAGAAACTTCTATGACGGCGTATGATTTTAACAAAAAGCACAATTTCTATTTTATTGTAAAACTTTTTTCCCATTCTCAACAATATTGTTTATTGTGACATGATGCTGGGAATTAATGGAGTTTTTGCTACATTTTTCATTATTCTTATTGTTGCAATAAGCAAAAGCATCACTTTGTATTCATTGATTCATTACGAGTATACGCTTGTCGAAATTACGAAGAAGGAGTATTTTTCACAGTCACACTGTGTCCTTGGATTGTGGCTTGTTGTTTCATTAGTCGTGTCTGTATAATTTTGTGGGGATTTTATTTACGTCCTTTTTCTTCTCCTCCTCCTCCTTCGCTGCTTTAGTGTCGTGTGTCAATTTAAATTTAACAACTACACGCATACATGCTGTGTTTGTAATAAAAAACAAAGTGTTTAAATTTTAATTTGAAACTTTTTATGTTGCTGCTGGCGGATATTTGACAATACGACAAAAAAATGTGCTTTAAATGGATTTAAACTGCTTCCAATGATTAAAGTTAAATAATTTATTTATTTTTTTGAACCAGCACTCAGGCGATGACCCCTACTTTTGCAATGCATTAAGCCGGAACTATGAAAATTGGTTATGGGAAGGAGGGTAGAACAGTGTTTGTGGACATTCGATTTGAACTTTCTCACACTGAAAGGGACTGGAAAGGCATTTTGACTTGAAGAACGAGTTGTAGGAAAAAATATCGAGCATAGGAAATAAATTCCCTAATTTCAATAGAACTCATTCCATTGTAGTTGCAATAGAACATTGCGCCGATGCTCCACTGAGTCAGTACAAATATGTGTTCATGATTAACGTCAGTACTTGCCTTACGGCCTAATCTGACGGTGCCTCATAAAACCGAGTGAAGTTGAGTGTTCACCACCACCCCCCAGTTACCCCGAAGGTACACCTGTGTGCAGGGGTGTTAAGTATGATGATTTTTTACGATATGACAAAAAACGATATGACATACTGTGTAGTCATATCGTAAGTTTTTTACGATATGACAACACTGAGAAAGCCATGCACGATGTATGGGTCTCTCAGTGTTGTCATATCGTAAATAACTTGCGATATGACAACACAGTATGTTACATCGTTTTTTGTCATATCGTAAAAAATCGTCATACTTAACACACCTGCCTGTGTGCCTTGCAAAGCACACACAGGTAGCAACTTCTCATGCATGGCCGGCTCACCATGCATAAACACCTTGTTAAAGTGTTTGAGCTATCTAACCTCACTACTACATCAGCAGCATATGCGATGCACACAAGGTAACCGAGAATAAGCGGCAGGCTTTGTAATCCACAATTAACGTATATACACTGCACGCAACTCAGTTCTCCCCAGCACCTGTCTACAAAGCACTACTGATGCAGCCACTGTTGGTTTAGCAACAGCACAAAGAGGCTTACAATTGGTAACCCGAAGTCGAACCAGTCACTAGCACTGGCCGAGCATCAATCCTTTAACCAAACCTCTCCCAGCGGTTTTTGTAGCAACCACAGCCACCACGTAAGCTCCCGAAGGAGACCTCAACAACAACCAGCCATAGAATCATTCTTCCTGTCGAGGGTAATACGTAGTCCGCCATGAACATCATCAAAGATGATGTCGTCTAACGACGAGCATCATCTCTTCAACCCTCTGGAAGGCAGGTCATCTGTGGGACTACTGGTTCGCGTGGTGCCAGTTTATGGTTACTGGTAAAGCTTCGAAAGAAAACCCCTAGAGGTTAACTTTCTATTGGCTTTGGTCTTGGGCGAGACCATAGGTGCCCTTAAACCTCCATACTGACTCGCGTAGGCAAGCCTACTTCCTTAAAATACTTACCTATATATGCACGCCCCTTGCTCTGTTTCCAGAGATTGGGTAGTACATAACACATAAGTTTTAGGGGTAATTGGCCAAAGGTAATGTTAGCAAAAACCAATTATGTACCCTATTTCCAGAAAGCGCAACAACAAGGTGTGAGTTATCACAAAGATGCATAATCCGTACTCCCCGGGGGACTGAGTCAGTACAGTTGTTTGCCCCTGTATCACCGATAAGCTTCTTCTCTCTCTCTCTCCTGAATGCGGCCTAGTAATTTTAAAATAGACTTTGAACCTCCAGCCCTTAGGTAGTATAAATATTAAGGAGATCAGCCTAAGTGAGGTATTTCTTACGCCGTCTTGAGAAACCGAGACTCGTGAATGCTTCTTTTGAGACATGGAATATGTGATCATTCCATCAGCCATCACATTGGACTTTCATGACAAGAGCATCAAGAGCTTCTAATTCCTTAACATTTACACCGTTTATAATTAAAGTTTTTTGTACAGGTTATTAACTGGGAAACCATATGTGGTGTGTGGAGTCACGCACAATAGCTTCTGCCAGATTCCGATGTCGCCTCTCGCACATTGCTATTATGAGTAAGGCATTCCAGATAGAGGTTGCGACTCCGCACAAGGGCTTCCTTTACTATCCTAAATAAAAGTGACTGTTTCCTCGAATTCATGTTTCTCCTTGATCAGATTAGAATTAAAACTTTTTAAGCAGCGGAAACGTATCGTGTGGTTAGCCTCCTCCCACTGTATTCGATCCCAACATGTAGTGGTCTCTAACCAATTACGGTAGCTATTGAAAGAACAATGGGTGAGTCTCCTCCTAGACCCACTACTTCAATATTAGCCTAGAATTGTCTACTACAGCCGCGAGCAATGGAAGTCGCTGAGCCCCAAAGAATAATGGGTGAGTCTCTTCCTAGAACCACTACGTCAACACTGGCATAGAATTGTCTACTACAGCCGCGAGCACTGGAAGTCGCGGAGGCCCAAACTGAAATTAACTTCTACCAGGTTTCAATGTAGCCTTTCAGTCATTGCCGTTGTGAGTAGCCCATCCCGTAGCAGGCGCACTATAGCCCCTTTTACTATCCCAAATAAAAGTGGCGGTTCTCTGAAGATTACGGCCCTCACAAATATATTTAAATTTAATTAATTAAGAGAGAAAACGTTTTAAGCAAAGAGTTTCCAACGACCTTGGACTCCGCTGGACCTGCACCAGCAACCAATGGCAACGTTTCGTTACACGGAAGATAGATCATAAAATTTGCTGATGATGGAGGCGGGACTGAACATGGTACGTGGCCCAATCTTGGACCTTCTCTTCCACCTGATTGTTTTAGGTGTTCTGGCTACTCGAAAAAGCTGCATTGACGTTCGTGGTATATCATAGGGACTATTGTTCACGTCGGCAGTATCGGTAGTAAGAGCATTTATTAATTTAATTGCTAGCTCTAGCAGTTTGGAAAGCTGTCTATACATGGCATATGCATATAACCAGTTTTCTCAGTTACTGTCATCTATGAATTAAATAAGAAACTGATTAGTCTAAAAACCAGCACTGTGACGCCTAATCGATGTGGCTTTACTACGGTCCTTAGCTACTATTTTGACCTACATATGTCCAACTAAATTCCTAACTCACCGATTCTTTTCGTTGATCAATATTTTTCGGTCATAAGCCTCTGCGTCGGTCGCCCCAGGGTTCGTGGTCCCTTACGTTCGATTCAAACGCTAGCAACGTATACACAATCCATCCACAATTCCGACATGACAACTTCTTAACCGACGTAGATCTACGCTTGAAGCCCAATTATGTGGCCATCATATGCACAAAATAGATCTCAGCCTGCTGTTAACGAAAGCAATTAGTTTGTGCTTCCTTTTGTTCCTTTTTCAACTCACAGACTTCTCTATCCGGGAAAATGCCATTATGGCTGTTTATATTTTACTGTGTCGTTTGTACACCATCAACAATTTTTTATCTCTCCTGAATATTTGGGATTTTTGAGTTGTGACTATTATTGGCTTAATGTGCGATATGTTTTATATTTTTAAGATTAAATTAAGCAATGCCCTGAAATGCTAATAATATCACAGAGTTTCTTCATCTTCATTTATATACTTACATATTTGCAGACGTTTTACATTCCTTCTAAACATTTTAGCAGTTTGTGTATTTTTGGTTTGTATACTCGTCTTTATGAGAGCTCTCTTTTATGTCAATATGAACACGTGCACAAGGACATTTATTGAATTTCCTCTGCATGTGTTCATTTTTTATATTTGATTTATTCCAATTAAACGGAAAGCTGTTTCTATCCTTGTCGCTACATATTTGCTTTCAAATTATTTTTCTTTCTGTTTGTTCTTAATTGTTCTCAAGTGACGGTTGCAACTAGCAAGTTAGTGAACAACATAAAAAATTGTACTTATACATACGTATAGAATTCTTACAAGTGTTCTATTATTTCCTAAGGCATGAATTTCTTATTAGAAATTTAATAATATTATTACATGATGGATATTGGTATTTATTATTTTAGAAATATGCGAGGCCAGTGAAATAGAGATGACAAAAATTGTATTTATTAATTTAATTGACAGCAAATCCAAATCTTTTAATGATGAAACATAGTGCCAAAATTCTCCATCCTTACTAGCTATCATCCTTCAGCAATATGAAGATAACTTTTCAGTATAATTAGTAAACCATTTAATTGAAAAATTATGGCTTCTGAAAAACAATACATGTACAGTAGGGTCGTTCGAAAAAAGAGTTGAGCCAGAGATCCCCTAGGATTAAAGATTAGTTGAAGGTGATTCAAGATATATTTTTATTCTTTTTGCCACGCCTCTGGATAGCGCCTCTTTATTTTCTTGTACACTGAGTCGCCAGTCCATAGTTTGACGATGGCTACATTTCTGCTTTGGTGACTTTTTAATTTGTCATCAAATTCTAGGCGCTACTTATGACATCCTGGATCCTTCCCCCCTAATGTCCAAGTTTTTGCTCGTGGCAAGAAAGTTCCTATAAAACTTAGTATGTATAGCTTTTAACATTCTAACTTTTATGCCACGCCTCAAAATTTGCCCAGTTTTTCCTAAAATAAAACATAAAATATTAATAAAATTTGTATAGGAGACTCTTAGCTACATTAATGCCATGTATAGTTAAGCAGTATCACCAAATGCGAATTAACTGTTGGCCAAAGGCTGATGACACCTTTTTTTGAGGGTTCATAAATTTTTTAACATGTTTGGATGTCCTTAAAAAAACAATTTGGTCACCAACATCGCCAAACTGTGTACAGCGTTTCACTACTCTTTGGCAGTAGAATCGAAGCTATACTGTCAAGTCCGTGTTTTTTTTGCAGTGTTCCACTGTGTTGTAATTGACCTGGTTTAATGTAATATGTATTTGAAAAAGATAAAATGAGCTTACTTTTACGACGTAGCATAAAAGTGAGAATATTAAAAGCAAGACATACTAAATTTCAGAAGGGCTTTCTTGATACATGCAAAAAATTCGTCATTAGGGGAGAAGGATCCGAGATGTCATAAGTGGCGCCTACAATTTGATGTTGAATTAAAAGGCCACCGAGAAAAAATACAGCTACAGTCTGGCCTAGAACAACGATATACATTATCTTATGATCGGACTACAAATGATAGTTATTGATATTCACTTTTTCTTTGGTCGAGTGATCTACGCGGTAAAGAACTGTGACGAGAAGAGCGGGAGCTCTCGAAACATGTCAGTTCAAAACTCCGCGCAGTCAAATTTTTCTTTGTCTACATGCTGCACATTTATCTCTAAATAAAAATATAGTTTAATTAAAAAATTAAATTAAAACCGAACTCAAGCCAAAATAATTAAATTTCGTTATAACTAATATAAAGCTTTACGTCAGCTGCTACATTTTGATATAACTTGACGGCCGTCCTACTAAGGGGTCATTAACTGTGTGACTCCTTAGTGACAATCTTGTAGAAATTTTTGCAAATGATGCAGGGCAGTTCAATGAACCCTTGCTTAAGTGCTGAAGCTATCAATACTCATTTCCATGATGGACCAGCTGGTCAATAGTTCCCCTTAATTATATCGTCCCTCTCATGTCAAACTTTCCAATACGCATATCGGTACTTTTAAAAAGAGCTCAAAAACCCGCCAATTGTGAACTCAAAATCCGCGTATTCCTAAATTGGAAGTTTTATAATATTTCGGAATGAGTTTTCAATATACTATGAGAAATTCAACAACTTCCAACGAAGCGTATCGTACCCATTAAAGAATCATGGCAACGAATCAAAACAAGAATTTTGCATATTGGATAGTTTGACATGGTATGAACGATATCACTACTAGAAACGATACAGAAGATCCATGATCGCATTGGTAGCACCCGTAGTGACGCAAACTTAACACAAAGTCAACGTTCAGGCGATGCAAGTCTTATTGATCAGCTTCTTATTCAGCTGTGAGAAAGATAGATAAATGAATACAAGTCTCTCTGTCTTTAAGCAGTCCTAGAAAAGTCCTGGAGGTACTGGTTCCCTTGGCACAAAATAGAACTCAAACACCCATGATTTTAGAGACCTATAATCTGTGGTAGAGACCCACTGTTCCGTTATTTCGGAAATTGAGTAGCAACTTATAGGTTTTTACGTGTAAACTGTCTGGAAAATCCGATTTACACTTTACGTAAACAATAAAGCAGCAAATTATGGGAAATTACCACGATAAAAAATATGTGCCTCCTGGGGAGCACGGAGTATGCAATGATTAAACAACGCATTCTAATGAAACTTTATTATCAAACGTTTTGGGGCCATACTTGGGACGATTAGTTCGATAGCCAAGCAATCAAGATGTTTATGTCGAAGGAACGCCTGATTGGTCTAACTGTGGAACCTGAAAGGTTGGACTGTCACAGAAATCAACTTCGCGAATTTTAGGTTGAATCTTAAGCACGGACACGAGTTCAAGATTAATTCAGGGGTACCGCAAAGGCTCAGTACTTTCACCTACACTATTTCTTATATTTCTTAATGACCTCCCCTGTCAAACTTCCAACCCTAGCTACTCCTTCGAAGATGACAGCAGCATTTGCTACTCATACTCATTCATCAATAGGGCAATCCTGTTGGAGATTGGGAATATGAGGAAAATCATGAAGGATACACTTAATTGCGACCTTATAAAATTTCCAAATGGGTTCAAGCGAATAGGGTCGATTTTAATGTTGTATGCTTACGCAGAGGCGTATAACCGAACATTCTGCTTCGTCTGTAATTATGGACGGTATCGATGTTAAGGAATTAGAAGCTCTTAATGTTTTTGGCAGGAAAATCTAATTTGACGTTCTATGCAATGATCACATTTTTCAAGCCTCAAAAGAAGCTTTAGGTCCATTGATTTCTTAAGACGGTGTAAGAGATACTTAACTCCATCTGATCTCCTTAATATTTATACCACCTACATCCGACCGAAAATGGAATACAACACTCATGTATGGGCCGGTCTTCAAAGTATATTTCGGAACTACTCGACCTCGTGCAGAAGAGGGCGAAGAAGCTTATCGGCGACAGTAGGGTAACTAAATCTATTGATCCCCTGGATCATCGACGCAATGTGAAGTGCCTTTCACTGTTCTATCGATACTACGACGGAATGTGTTCTAATCAATTCAGGTAACTTTTATCCGAAACCCGATATTTTTTGCGTACAACACGTTCTTTAATAAGAGCACATCCTTTTGTGGTCGATTTGGTAGTGAACCATACTACGCATTACAGAGAGAATTCGTATTTTGGCTGAACAGTTCCTATGTGCAATAAACTCCCCGCAGAGGTCGTTCCACTCACTTTCAGTGGGGGAAAATTCCAGTCGAATTTCCACAAACAGTACTCCCTTTATTCTCTTTCCCATAACTAGTTTTCCTAGTTCCGCACAATGCATAGCAGAAGTAAGGGGTCAACCCGTGAGTGCCAGTCAAAAACAAAACAAAGAAAAAAACTTCTCCCGTTGGATTCCTTATAATTTAACAACCAGTTTATAAAAAGACTCAGATCCCTTAGAGCAAACAAATGCTCAAAAAGTGAGTTATGAGTCTAAAACAAGAAGTAGTCGACAATAAGAAGGATTTTAGTTATCCAACTCGTTTAAATAACTATTGATATTTTAAGGTTCCAAACGACCAATTTAATGTATCAGTCGTAAGACAATCCATACTTTGCACCTAATTATTATTTTCGGCTAACAACATCAAAGATAAAATGTGTGAAAATGATTTTTAACACCAAATAAGCTATTTATGCAATCGGAAAACGAAGGTTAGGGGGTTCTCTAGCAGAGACAATTGCTGCATTCGCAAGCAAGTGGAGAATATGTATCTTAAACAGCAATAAATATACTTTTAACAAAACAGAGGATTTCATGGAGCTGAACTTTTGCTATGCTAACCGTTAACTTTGAGCTCATTTTAGCTCAAACTTGCGCTATGTGCAATCAATCATTCCTTACAAAAAGCTAAGGACTTAGTTCCATCAATCTCCCACTCAAAACAAATGTTTATTTTCATATGAAAAAGAAATACATATTTAAAATGACTTTCGTCCTCAATTTCAGTTTATCGCAAAACATTGCTATAAAGCCTTAAACCTCAAAACTTACAACCAAGAAAAAGAAAAATAGCTGAACCATAAAGAATGTCAAGTCACAACAACATCATTATCTCAGTCATAAGGAAGCTAGAGATCCACAAAAAAATCTGACAACAATTGCAATGCATTGACTTTCATCTCATGCACTGAATGACACTCAATGAAGAGTTCATAAGATCAAATCAACCAATCAACCAACTTAAAAGCATGGAATTCATTTTTCTGGGAACTTAAATTTGAATAAAAACGAACGAACTATGAGTTTTCAATAAATGCAACAGAAAAGACACATGCGGACGATGATGATGACGATGATGATTGTTGTTACTGCAGCTTAAAACTAAACAACAAGTTACAATATGAAATGGTCCATAAGTCCATACATTAGTTTCTGTTTTGTTTATTTTTTATTTTATTTTTTTTTGCTCCAGCTGACAGTAGAAGTATTAACGACAATGCTCTAAATGCTGGAGATTTATAAAGAAAAGATTTTCTTCAGCTGATTATGCAGCCTATTTTTTGTTGGCTAAAATTTTATTATATTAAAGTATATTTAATGGGGAGTTCATTGGTTTGTGTGATTGTTGAGTTGTATTTTTTTTTTCTAAATGTTGTTCGTTAAATCTGTCAGTGGTGGTTAAAGGTTGTTGTATGTTGTAAGCTGCCATGCAAAAAAAAAATATGTTAAAAAGCGTTGAAGGAGAACAAGCCTTCGTTGGTAAAGAATGTGACCAATTGCAGCTGGAAAGTAGCCAAAAGTTGCCCCACAAATAGGTGTTTTATCGCCTCTTCTGTGAAATTTGGTCATTGAGAAAATACTTAAGGACCTCAATAATCTTGGTTTATGCGTATATCACTAACCTGACAATCTAATGATCGTCATAGTGGAACTGAACACAGAACCATATCGCGTGGCATACAGCAAGCTCTACATTTACATATATGGGAAATAGTGGAATTAAAGAGAATTGGCAATCAATCCGGAAATAACTGTCATTGTACAGAACGACAAATTAAATAAACTGAAATGTCTATAGGTCTTTCTCGACAAACCAATTAGTTTGAATAAACACATCGATGCACTTTATGCTTACCAAAGACTGTTTTATAAAACGGGACAACATAAAAAGGTGCTAATAAAAAACTTCACCGATACACGGGTATGTTATATATTCCGATCGTAATGGTTTCATTTCCGTACTTGCATTCCGATCATTTCTGCTTTGCAGTTTTGAGATTGGGTTCATTTCTATTTAGATTTTACAATGATTAAGCTTTTATACCAAAGTTGTTCATTTAACCACACAATTGTTTATACTCTTTATTTCATTTCTTTTTATACTCTCTATTTAGCCGTTAATGCGAGAGCGACGAGTGTACATGCATAGTAGCTATGTTAGTATTTTGCCATATACAGTGTGTAAAATAAATGATGATGGAAAAGAAATAAAAAGATATATTTTGAAAAACAAAGGGGATTGTGGCAAAATGTATTGAAAATCTCTGTATTTTACCAAGTAAAGAAATAGTAAATTCAGTGTGAACCACATTATTATACATTTTTATGAACAACATTTTAATGAAAATTTTTGCGTTTACTTTATCGTGTTACTGTACTCTTAGCAATACAGCTGCAAAATATTTTTGGGCAGCCTTGTTTTATACCTTGATGGGTTGGTTTACTATTTTTTTCCAAATAAAGCTAATATTACGCTTTTTATTAACATGCAGGTTTTTAGTTTTTACTGCAAATGAAGCTAGTAGAAAAAGTCGTGTCAATTCCATTTTGACTAAAGGTAATAAGAGTGCTCTAGCACTGTTTACACACTGCCCGGGGGATATTCTGTGAAAGTAGAGTACTACAGAAGTGCCATGTCGAAAATGGCAGGGTTTTATGTTTAGCAAACGAAGGAAATGAAGGTGTTTCAGACGACCGTAACTATTTTTGGCATTCTATGTGAATGAGTTTACTTAAGATTTGTTCGCTTTATCTGGTTTCGAAGAAACAAACCGGTGCGCTTTAGTAGACGAAATTATAAAGGTTTCTAACGCTCGTAAAAGAGGAGTTAAAGGGTAGTTTGCTAAACATCGTAGACTCCACCATCTTATTAAAGAGACTTCGGAGATTATATATAGCATATCTGTGTGTAGCATATCTGTGTAGGATATTTGCTTGTGGCATGAACCTACAGATAGCTGTGTATACAAAGGCTTAATATTTTAGCGAATTTCCACATTAAGAAATGCCTTGAGCCGGATGAGATTGCAGCACTTTTCTTGAACAAGTTTTCTTCAGCGGTAGCGAGCTTTTTATCTAACATTTTCAGCATGTTATAGCATACTGAAAATCTCCAACATGTTGGAAGGATTCTAATGTAATGCTAATTCCCAAAAAATTGAGAGGATAACAATCTTAAAACAATATAATTTTAATTTTCTCTGTGCGTTCTAAAGTAATGCAAAGTACGATAAATATCTATATTGTGAAGTATCTGGAGTTTCATAATATTGGTCTACGGAATACGTGCTAACAATCCTCTCGGACAGTGTCATCCCATTCCCATTTTTTCGCAAGTACAGCAGTTTCTCTAAAGATTTCCAAGACTTTTGATAGAGTATGGCATGGTATGCTCTTGTCATAACTTAATATCGACCTTTCTTGCCATTACATTATACGTATCGTTGAAGATAGCGCTTCATGAAACGGGTTCAGGATTATTTCTTGGAACCGTTTTTTTAGGTATTTCTTATTTTTCTTCATTAAATTTTGTGTGAAACTTCCGGTCCTACCTATTCCCTTGCAGATGATAGTATTCATAGTAGTCATTCGTATTCATTCAGCAATAGGCCAAGCAGTGTTTAAATAACTTAAGTCGAAGTAGCAAAATTTGTAAATTTTTTTATTTTCACTGCTTTGGCTTTTTCCAACTGTTTAAAATGAACCAATGCTTTTGCTTGTGAAAAAAAAACAGTCGCCGTCGAAGCAGAAGCAGAAAACGATTTATGAACAATTGCGCAGCACTTTCAACAGTCGACGATTTCAAAGTTTGAATTTGATTTGCTGTTGCTTTTGGTTACTTTTCCCAAGTAAAAGCTGAAGCAGTCTATATGCTTTTGCAAGTCGCCAACAGTTACAGTCGAAGAAGTAAAAACACTTGCTTTTAGAAGCTTTCTGCAGGTTCATTCAGCTATTTTGTGGTGTTTGTCAAGTTTTTGTTGTTGTTTTTGTACGTAAGACAAGAAGCAAAAACAAAAGGCACGTGAGTGCGATTGCTTACAACTTCTAAAATCAGGAGTTTGTGCTTCTTCGACTGTGACTGTTTGCGACTTGCAAAAGCATATAGACTGCTTTTGCTTTTACTTGCGATACTAAAAAATCAAAATCATATCAAATTCGAACCTTTCAACTCGTCAACTGTGGAAAGTGCTGCGCAATTGTTCATAAATCGTTTTGTGATTTTGCTTTGATTAAAATTTTTGTATTTTTCACACTGAGGCCAAGCCTGTCGGATATTGTGGGCATGAAGCAAACCATAAGTGATACAATTAATCACCATCTTGTAAGAAATTCTGAATGGCCGTAACACCCAATGTTGCATGTTAACGCAAAGGTGTATGGCCGATAATGTTGCTGCACCTGTAGTTAGGGGTACTATAGATATTCAGTTTACGACATTAAAATTAAGCGAGCTTTTCGAGGTAGTGATAACATTTTCCTAGTCTTTAGTGAGTCGGTTTTTAAGCAGTCGTTAGAGATATTTTATTGATTTCTCTACAATTAATATCAACTGCAGCTGACGGCAGACGGAATACAACTCTTAGGAGAGAACGAAGAAGCTCACCGAAGACGGTAGCTTAGCCAACTCTATTGACTCACTTCAGCATCGAGATATTATGTAGAATTTTTCATTGTTTCACCGTTACTACAATATGCTTCCATGAAATCTGAGAACTTGTTCTCAAAACACGCTGCTTTTTTGGTTTTGCAAAAACACATTTTTCATCAAGAAAACTTATCATAATTCGATAGAAAGATAATCTCTCGGCGGTTTCTTTCGCGTCCATACCAGTGCTGTTACTATGGGGAGAGCTATCTCCACAGATGACCTCCCTTCACTGGGTGCTGAAGAGATGATTCTCTCCACCACACCATTCTGTCCTCACAGCATGGGTAGCATACCCGGCGGATTTCTTCTTACTCCCAAAATAGGTAAAGATTCCATGGCCGATTATTGATTGAGGCTTCTACCAAATATGATCGTACTGTAGCTAATGCAACAGAAGCTGCTTCAGATACTGCTTGGTTGTAGGATTCCGAGTAACGCCAGTGCAGGTAGTGTCTGCTTCATGCTTATAATTTGGTAGTGTTCAGCTACCTCGCACAAGCTGATGATGTGGTATGGGTTTATATAGCTCAGGCAGCGCAGTAAATTACACGGTTAGGCTGGCCATACAAAATAAACTGCATACAAAGGTGCATATGAACGTTTAAGTATATGTGGTAATAAGACCAGCGTCATGTTATGACGAAAGGCCTGCCTTTCCTTAAAATTGCCATACTGTATTTCAAGCTTATCTTTTTAATCGCCGTGTCTGATGTGGCATCATCAACTCATTTAGAGAGATCTTCTCTAAATTCTGTCTCAACTGCTTCACTTTCTGCTTAACGATGTTGCTGAGTTATCTCACGTTGAAGGTTGCAAGCTAGCAAATAAATAAAAGGAAGTTAATCCCTGTATTCGGTCCAGTTAGTGATAAACGATGCAGCTGCATGAATAGGTGTAAGGAACTGAATTGAAGAGAAACAAGGGTCGGAATAGTTCTTCACTGAAGAGAGAGGGAAGAGCGGCGTCTGATGTAGCATTGGGACCTGGATTTTAGTATCTTAACTTCAAACAGGAATGATATCTGTAAGTTTCGCCGCGTTGTAATATAAGAACTTAGACCGCGTGAAATTCCTTGGTTTCTAACAATTTAAATAAACTAAATCACATAATTGAAAAAGAAAATCTGCTTTCCATGCTTACTTGCATATTTTTTGGGGCCGAGTTCGTATATAAAAAAAACTTTTAATTCATAAATTTAATTGTATATTTAAAAGCCCAGTTTAGTTGGTCACCTTAGACATCAAGTTGGCGATATTGCAAACAAGGACTAGAAATTGAAGTTTATATGATACAACAATTGTTTTGTTGTTAAAATAAGTACAGTGTTAGTGTTGTAGGATTTTGGCAGTTGGTGGGTTCAATCCTCTGTTGCTTGGTTGCTTTCCAACTTGGCTACAATGATTTGGGCTGTGTTTGGTAGTCAGTCTCGTCAACTACGAAAGAAGATGAGATAGTTGGCAACTGATTAGCGCAGACAACAATATACATGTCTTAACAATTCAACAGAAAAACTAAACAGCAACTGCAAAATGGTAAAAAATACAACAATTTTACAATAACAAACCAAAAAAAAAAATGAGCATAAAGAAGGAAGGCTAGGAAGTTAATGTTTTGTAAAGTGAGTGTTACAATCTCTGGTAGTTGGTGGAGTCAACTACAAATCGTGTTGCTGCTAGTTGGTTGCAAACGAACAAAAAATATGTAGTCCAGGGAAACATAACTATTAGTTTTTTGATTTGGAATTTTAGACCATTCCTTTGCAAGATTTTCTTACAGTGGCTGGTCATTGCCAGGAAATGTTGCAGCTGCGTTTTCTCCATTATAAACCAAGCGAAAGCAATCGCTGCTTGTAACTGCAACTCCTGCTGGTGCATTTTTTAAAGTAAATCTACTCCTTTTTTGCGTTATCATTTCAGTTTAGGGAAACGATTTGACTTAATTTTCTTTAACATTAGACAACTACCAAAAATAAAATAAAAAATTTACAAACGTCTATTTAAGTAAACTTTCTTTCTGCAACACTCTCCTCCCGTTCAAAATGTGCTGCAATGTTTGGTTACCGAGGAGTTTTTCTATTTTTCATTTTTATTTTTTATTTGCTGGCTTTTGAGCGTGATTTGCGATCTTATCAATATGAATTGAAATGAAATAATTTACCAAGTTATGATGAAGTTAATTGTAAGCATTAGTTAGTCTGTTAGTTAGTTGTTTGGTTGGTTAGATTTGATTTTCGGTGTAGCTGCTGCTGTGGCTTTTGTTATTGCAATTTAAAATTGCTATTGCTTGTTGTCTGTTACATTTACAATTCCTTTTACTCTTGCAATTTCATTTCATGCAGCTGGTGTTTCTTTGGTGTGACTGGTTAAAAAGAAATGTTTCAAGCGGAGTGTAAGTGTTTGTTAAAATATTTGCAAATCTATAACGAATTTAAAATAACCTATATACTGAAATTGAATTTGATTGAAAATTATACAATGAAAGCTAAGATGACTATGGAAATCCTAGAAAAAGTAATGATAACTAATACGCAGATGTG
This sequence comes from Panzeria rudis, assembly GCA_956483635.1. NCBI lineage: Eukaryota > Metazoa > Arthropoda > Insecta > Diptera > Tachinidae > Panzeria > Panzeria rudis. The sequence continues at coordinate 145,231,798 of OY101448.1, read as the reverse complement.
TTATAGGCTTTATATCAGTGGCTTCCTTATGTCGTAACTTCATGTTATCCACCAGCGCCACTGCCTTTCTCTAGGACAAGTAGCAGAGACCCTACTTTATACTATACTTTCACACACAGATTGAACTAACTGTATGACCCATTTAGGGACAATATAGTTCTGTACAAATATAACGTGCTGGATCTACCTAACCCGCTACTGCTAAAACGGCCCGCTGCTTAACAGTCGCGCCATTATAGACTATTAAGAAGAACAGACAAATCAGAAGGTAAAGACGATCCGTCATCGAGCCACCCGCGTTGATGCAAACGTAACACACACCCTGATGGACTCCCGCCTCAATCATCACCAACTTCTGTATTCCTTCTTCCCACGAATTTGTGTATAAGCCACGGCCACCACGCTTACTCTCGAAGGAGACCCTTCCAATAACCAGTCAGGACAAGTACACGAGGCTACTGTCTCCCAATATGTGAAATATCACTCTCGGCAGCCGTATGTTCAACGAAAGAATAATTAGCAAGCTTGAAGTCTATCACAAAGGCAGAAGGCAGCTATACTGCTGTTCCTCTGCATCAGATCACAAAGTACCACCGACACAGCCTCTGGTCAAGCATTATTCATTAAAGCAACACCCAGCGATTTTGGTAGTAATCAAAGCCACCACGTGAACTCCCGAAGGAGACATCAACCAATAACCGGTCACAGAAGCGAGCTTCATGTTGAGGGTAAGACGAAGTCCATCTGAATATCCGATCCTCTCCAAGAAGAGAGCTTATCTGTTTGACTACCGGTAGTTGCAGTCCTAGGTTACTAGTCGAGACTCGAATGAAAACGCCTAGAGGTTAACTGTCTATTAACTTTTCTTGGAGGAGACCTTATGTGCCTCACCACCTTTTACCAGAGTCGCATAGGTTAACCTACTTGCATTGAATACTTACTTACTTATAACTACGCCCTTTGCTCGGTTAGTTCAGAGATTGGATAGTAACATATCAGTTCTTATGGGTAATTGTCAAAAAGTTAAGGTCTGGAAAATCCGAAATGCACTTTTCCACAGAGAGAACAGTACTGAACTCTTCTTATTTCACAAAAATTACTGCTTTTAAATCAAGCAAGTCACCACATGCCTATGTATATTTCCCCTCCCAAAACGATCAGAATATACATGCGGTAAGGAATTGTTAAAAGAAATTTTACAAAATGGTACGTTTCATTTAAAAGTTCCCCTCCCAACAGCTTAAGCTGGATCCGCGCCGTGATGTCGCTATTCAACAAAATGACTTGGCTAAGTTGTTAAAGATGTCAGCTTATAAACACGCGAAAAATTGTAAGAACCTAAGTACAAAAACTTACAAAAAAAAAAAAATTTTTTTTTTGTTTAGGAAACACACTTACTGCTTAAGCCTTGCCAGACATTGAACCTGCGACTTTCTGGTTAATAGTTTAGCACGCTATCGAATAAACAGCAATTCCATTTGTTGATTTTACTGTACTTTAAGGGTTGGTGCAATTCTAACCAATGAAATTGGTTAGATTTGCCAATATTCTCTGTTGCCACACACTCCGTCAACATTCTTTGTGTAGTTAATTTTGGTGCCCATCTGAGGCATATTATCTTTCCGATACATTTATGTTGTGGTGAGATGGATGAACTTGAAAATGAAGGAGTTTTTTACTCATGATTGACCACAGTCCTTACTCACTGGTATCAGTAAGTCGATAGAGTTTTATACTGGTCAGGTCAAACGTGAAGCGCCGTCGTAGTTCGCGTAATGGCTGTCGTATAAACGCAACTTTCTGATAGAATGGCCTTAAAGCCGTTGATTAAAGGCATATTTACACACATCTGTTCCTTATCAGTGCCGTATCAGTTTTGTTCAGTGTCAGTGAAAAATAAAATATCGTTGCATTAGTTTCAAATGGAAGTGTCAAATACAGTTTCGTTTAGTGTCCGTACCGTGTCCGTTTCGTGTTTTTTTAAAAGTGGCCAATGATATTTTTTGTGATTCCCACTGACGAGCTGAAGCTATTCTATTGAAAGTTGTGTGTGAATCGGTATCAGTTATCGATGCTTATTTTTACTGAAACTGAACGGACTCCGGCATTGATACGGCACGGATGTGTGTAAATAGACTTTAAAATTCTGATATTCGGGATAGTGGCAAAATTCATACTACCAACAGATATTCACTCGGTGCTGTTGCTAATCACCAGAACTCCCAACCTTGCAGTGAGAGGTTATATAGCACCATTCACAACAGATCCTTTGGGTCACGGTGCTTATGCCATTTATATAATAATAATAGCACCAACTACTCAGGAAAGTGAGTGCCAGATTAGTATGCAGAGGTAGTGGTATGTGTGCCGTGCTCACCAGGTAAAATCCGCTGCAGTTAGGAGTACGATTTTCACTACACCATTTTCCATTGGAAGTGAGAAAATTCGAAATGAAATTGAGAAAATTCCAAATGAAATTGAGAAATTCAATTTCAAATTCATAAAATTCAAAATGAAATCGAGAATTTCAATTTGCTATTGAGAAAATTCCAAATCGAATTGAGAATTTTAATTTGAATTTTAAAAAGTTCCATATGAAATTGAGAAGTTTTAGTTTTAAATTGAGAAAAAGTTCCAAATGAAATTAAGAACATTTAAAAGCAGCAAGGAATTTAAAATTAATTTTTCAATTAAACGAACAACTTGGAGCTTAAAGATAAATATGAAATAAGTTTAATGAGCATGATGCGTGGTAAAATAAAACGACTCATTCCGTGTCGTCACTTATTCCACGAAAAATGTATAACTCGGGGTATGCCGACTTTTCCCATATATAGAAGTGAAATAGAATGTGCTAAGTTTGATATAATATGTAGGTGTGTTTCAGATGGATAACGAAGTCGCCCAAATTTACACAAACTTACACAAACTTGCCCGAAAAGCGTTCACGATCAGAGTGACCATTGAACATTTTTAAAAAGTGGTACAAAAAGGGGCTTTTGAGGAAAAAGGTGGCACCAAAAAGGGGATTCTTCGAAAAAAAGGGCAAACTTTTTAGAAAAGGAATAATTTAACCAAATTCTAGTATTTAATGAATTTCTAGGGCATATAATGCTTTTGAAATAATATGAATAAATTTTGATGTTTGCTGAAAGAGTTTTCAGCACCAACGAACTACGCCGCTTTCTAACGAATTATTTAAACAACACATGCATACATTAAATACGTATGTACCTACCTGACTGCAAATCAAAGAGAAAGGCAGCCAGATAACAAGTTCAATATAAACATTTCAAATAGTGGACCAAAATGGTCCATAGATGGCGGAGTCCTGAGGGAGCATACATAAAAAAATACAAACAAATTCATAGTATTCTCCGTTTGTTAGTATCGGTCAAAAATCATTTTAGCTTTTATGTTTAGGAAATGTTGCCCTGTCACACACTTTTTAGTGTTTTTTTAAGTTTTAGCACTAATATTCGCGTGAATGTAAAAATGACTATGGTTTTAAATAAAATCTTTCTTGGCTATCCTACAAAGAATGTATTTTGTAACATCCCATTAAAAAAGTTTCATGTTCTTTGAAGCACTAAAGAAATAAAGCGCATCATAATTCGTTTTAAAATATGAGCTTGTTCAGAAGCTTATGAAATCAGCGCCACAATAATGTAGGTTTTAAAGCGAGAAAGTTAGCAAATGTACACACATCCAATCTGTAGTATGAACAAGCAAAGTATTTGCTTTTTACTTATATAAAAGCTTTGTACACAAGTTATAAAAAAGCTGATTTTATAGTGCTGATCCAATGCAGGTTTTTAAGCGAGAAAGAAGAGTAAGTTTATTTGAGCCTCTTGGTGAGGTTTTGTAACAGTGTTTATGGCCGAGTGGTTTCTACGTTGGACTTCAAACCTGAAGGATCTTAGTTCGATACTAGTTGAAGTTAAAATAACAAACAGCGAGTAAAAATATAAAATTAATAAAAATAAAGTTACGAAATACTAAAAGTTCAAAATGGCATTAACATCGAACCGTTTTTTTTAATATTTTCAGTTTTAGTGCTGAAATGTTGATGATTTTCAGCGCTTAAAAAAGCGCTTTTGTGAGCAAAAATATAGTACTTCAAACAGGGAACTCGCCATACAAAAATCAGCAGCGATATCAGCAGGTTTGTCAGCGCTACTTTTACTGCATGATAGTAGAAACCTGCTTTATTGGAAGCAATTTTATTACCGGGATGTATGATTATTTGCGAAAACCAAAGATATATGGGGAAACGGCTTATTAGTTTCATTGTAAAAATTCGTCAATCCAATTTTTCGAATTGCGTACTATTACCTTTGTCTTAGGGGTTGGTATAGTAAAAATAAATTTAACGTTCACTGAAAAATTTGCATGATAATCACTTTAAAAATATTTAAAACTGCATGCTTTTCATACAAGAACGTTTTGCTCATTTTTATTCGTGTAAGTGAATCAGGGTGTTACCTTCTAATAATTTTAGTGCAATAATGAATATTTATAGATCTCAACTCTTAAACTATTTCAAAATAGTTTTTTTTCATGACTTTGTAAATAATGAACTCAAAAACACATTTTTGTCTTAAGATTTTTTTATAAAAACACTTTCGTACCGTAAAAAAACTCATATTAAAACAAAAAGTATTACTTCATAAAAAGGGGCAGAAAGGGGCATAATGTTATAAAAGGTGGCAGATTTAGATAATTTTAAAAAAGATGCACTAAAAGTGGCAAGGCAGTTGCAAAAGTGGCAAATTGCCGCTTTAGTTGCAAAACGGTCACGCTGTTCAAGATGACAAAAATTGGCCAAGTGAGAGAGCTCATGAGAGAGTATGAACTTTTTATCAATCTGCTCTAGATCTAGAAGATATGCCTGTTGGTCAATTATACTACGACATGTATTTATTTTCATATTTTCTTTTTTATGATCCTTATGTTGTGTTATGTATGTTTGCAGAATGTAGTATATTTATTAAGTAAATAAAAATTATATAATTAAATTTTCTCAACTTAAAATTTCTCAATTTTAAATTAAAATTTATCAATTTTATTTCAAATTTTCTCAATTTAAAAATTATATTTCTCAAATTTCATATGGAATTTTCTCAAGTTGAATTCTCGATTTCATTTGGAATTTTCTCAATTTTAAATTGAGTTTCTCAACTTCATTTGAAATTTTTCTCAATTTCAAATTGAACTTCTCAATTCCATTTGGAATTTTCTCAACTTTAATGAGTAGTGTAATTTTGACAGACCATCGTAATCACAGATTTACAGGGCTGTGGATCGTCGACAAGCAGAAAAATGCAATAGATTTTCATTCTGTCAGTATTCTTTTTGCTATTTTTGTGGGTATCGGTCAACGAGTTAACAGTTCTTCTCTAAGTGATGTAGATTATGCTGCTAATTAATACACTTTGATATCGTGTTGTTAAAAGTCTTAGGGCCATTATTACAACTAGGCAATAGCTAAAGGCAGGATTTTGTCGGACGAATAAAGGTTTACCTTTATTAAAACTTCACTTTAAATGAAAGTGAGTGATAAGTTAAAGTCAGGTGCATCCTACCTGGTAGGTTAATGTAAATTTGTAATAATGATAAACTGTTTAAACTATAGTATATCTTAAATGTAGAACATATAATACCTGTCTTTCTAAATGAAGTGACCTCACAATATGAATGATGGCATTTGTACACTTATGATTTTTATTATTTCTACTATACAAATAGAAAAGAATTATATATTTTTCTTAAAAAGTTGAGATAAGATATGTAAGTGCATTTATGTTATAAAACTAATGGTTCTGATTAGGTGCCATTAAACAAATTTTTTGTAGATAAATAAAATAGGTTATAATAAATTTCTGATATAAAACGATAAGTTTGGTTAGGTCAGATTGAAGGCGGAAGAGATTATTTTAAATGGTCTCATTAACCTTCTTATATCACGTTCTTGTTCGTCTCTCATTAGCAAAACCCTAGATTAGCGGGTTGCTTCCTATCGAATACAAATTATTTGCCGGGTTTAGCATAAGTTTCTAAGCCTACAACGCTTATTTTATTCTTTTTTGATTTTCAAAAATATTATCATTTATAAATTCTTAAATGGTTTTTGAAAGTCTGTGCATAAGATAAGAGGTTTGTACCTGTTCAAAGTTGTGGTTGAAGTCTACTGACGATTTGGTAAAGCGCCAATGAAATGCATATAGACAATGCTCAACTATCAGCAAATAAACTTTAATTAAAATAAAAATATTAAATTTAATTTTTCAATATTTCGGCAGACGTTAATTGTTTGTCATCTTCAGAAAACTATTTTGTTTGAAATACAATATTATATAAATATTAAAATATATTGAATATATATAATAGGGCATTTACATTGTCTCGAAATCTAGTAATTTTGGGATTTCGAGATAATCAAGTCGGTTTTTAGTTGATTTCCCATACAAAACGAAATCTACTTTGTCAGTGGATTTGGACGAAATCTACTAAAAATCTAGTGTTTTTATGTTGTACAGGGTCAACATTTTTATGTAAAAATTGAGTGAATAAGCTACAAGAATATACAAATCTTCCATTAAATGTGTTTGAATTAGCTAAGCCGGCACTTTTTGGTTCCAGTTTAAGATAAATTTCAGTCAAAAGCTTTTGTCTTGGATACGAAATCTTGGAAAATGTAAATGTAAACGATATAGATTTCGTTAAAGATTTCAAATCAGATTGTCTCGAAATCTAGACAATGTAAATGCAGTATAAAAAACAAATTGATTATTTATAAAAAATTGTATTTCATACAAAATATTTTCCTGAAGATGCCAAACTATTATATACGAGTATTTTTATATAAAAATAAAAGGCCTTTCGCTTAAAAAACTAGAAAACTATTTTAACGTTCTAGAATATGAGATTAGTTAAAAAGACGAAAGTTTAGAAATGAATAGAATTCCATGTAGAAGGGGTCGTGCAAAATAGTAGTCTTTATTAGAATCAGCGAGAGAACCCACCGCTTCCTTATAAAGAAACTTATATTTTTAAGTTCCTTAAACAAACTGAAGCGAATTGTGTCAGTGTAATATAAATGCTCGGAAGATGTGTGACCGTTTCTTCTCCCTTATCGTGGGGAGAACTAAAGCAATAGTCGTTGTATGACATACCCATCTGTTTTGCACAGCTGCCAAAAGTGCAGTCCGCTGAAACCGTAGCCAAAAGCTTTACCCAATTCAATTATGAAAATCTTAGGAGCTAATTAGTTAAAGGATTTTCATTGTTACGCAGGTCGATTTAGTGTTCCATTTGGTTTGAACACACAGAAAAAATTATTTCCAAAACATTTTCAGACAAAATTTTGTCTAAAATAATATTTAATTTTTAGTAAATGTTCTTTACTGAACCAGTGAAATTTTTGTTTGACTTTTATTTAGGAAGTAAGCACCAAAAACAACAGGAAAACCCAGTTTTCTGTGTCGTAAAGAACAAGCCAGATGACGACATACACATAAATCACAACGACAATAATGATAGCAAAATGAATGCGGTTGTAACAAGTTAGTTTACTAAAGATTTTTGAGTGAATCAATTCGTTAATGTTGTTACGTTAATTCTCAATAATTTCTTTACAGTCTTTAGATAAATATACAGAGTTGAACACATTTACCAAAGTGCAATTTCACAAATGCTTAATGTATGATGATGTTATTATTTAAAACCTAAATATATACTTAGAATAAAAATTACTGACTCAGACAAGAAGTTTGTTGGATATATTACAAAAAATCAAGTAAAGAAATTGTTTGATTCAGTAAACTATTTTGTTCAGAATTTGTAAGTATTTTGATACAAATTGTTTTATAAATTCAGACCAAAATTTTTGTTGATATATTGCAGAAAATTCAGTATATATTTTGTTCGTTTCAGTAAATTATTTTGTTTAAGATTTGTAAATATTTTTAGACAAATTGTTTTATAGATTTGGACAATTTGTTTATTGAAAAAAACACGGGTTTTTTTAATAAAATCGTTGAGACATTTTTGTCCGGTTTAGACAAAATATTTACTAATTCATTGAATTTCTTTTTTAACATCGAGCTATCGAGCTCGATTAATGCCAAGTGGCATTACATTAAAACCACCATCAGAGCTTGTGCCGATAACACGCTTGGACCAGCCATAAAAGGAAGACAAGTATGGATGTCTGATGATACTTGGAGCACAATTGTTGAACGTAGAGATTTAAAAGAAAAATTTAATACCTCTGAAAATCCTTATGAGAAGAACATATTAGAAGCTGAATACCACAAGCTTCATGAGATGGTACAACGTCCAGTGCGTCAAGAGGCCGAAAACGCAGCAAAGACCGGAGACAGCCGAACAGTTTTTCAAGTTACAAGAAAACTTACTGACCAAAAAATGCGTACTGAACATCCTATACGTGATCTGAGTGGAAATCTTCTCTGCACTGATAATTAACAAATACAAAGATGGAAAGAGCACTTTTCCATAATATTAAATAACATTATTGATCCTACTTCCGATCCACCCATAAGTGTAAGTAGCGGCCCAAGATCTGGGATTAGAACTGCACCTCCCAGTCTTACAGAAACCATAGCAGCTATAAAACAACTTCCAAATGGTAAAGCCGCTGGCAGAGATGGTATACCAGTTGAAATATATAAATGCGACCCAAGACTCACAGCTGACCTCCTACAGACACTTATAGTGGAGACGTGGGAAGCCGAATATTTCCCGGAAAAGTGAAAGGATGGTATTATAGTGAAGATTGCGAAGAAAGGTGATCTAAAAGATTGCAACAACTGGCGAGGTATCTCTGTTTTACCAACCATTGCAAAACTAATTGGAAAAATTATCCTCAATCGCATAAAGGACCACTTAGAAGAAACTATAAGCTCATGTCAAGCTGGTTTTCGTAGTGGATACTCCTGTGCGGATCACATCAATACGTTAATTATTGAACAATGCGTGGAATTCAACTCCTCACTTCATCTTCCATTTATAGACTTTGAAAAAGCGTTCGACAGCATCAGCCAGGAGTACACATAGTCGGCACTAAGGAGAAGAGGCATACCCGGAGAACTTGTATCTTTGATAAAGGAGAGTTATAACCAGGGCCGATGCTTTGTTCTACACAAAGGGAAACTCTCAGATCCAATTTGTGTTCAAAGTGGAGTGCGTCAAGGATGTATATTATCACCTCTCTTATTTCTGGTAGTGATGGAAGATGTCCTGAGTGCAGTAGAGAACAGAAGAGAAGGAATTCAGTGGCAAATCAACACCAAATATTTAAACTACCTGGCATATGTAGACGATATATGCTTGCTTTCGCACAGACTTTGTGATCTTAAACGTACAACGGTAGACCTCCAAGACAAACTGCGACATACGGGCTTAAGGATAAACACCGGTAAAACCAAAGCACTCAGTATAGGAAGCGATATGCCAGCGTCATTCATTATAGGGGACAACATATATTTGGCTATCTGGGATGTGAGATTGATGCAGATGGAGAGTCTGACTTAGATGTAGATGGCAGAATCAATAAGGCAAGAGCGTCTTATGGTATGTTAGCACCAGTATGGCAAAGCCACAAAATTAGCTAATGTGAAATCGGTGCTGTTATTATATTTTTAGCTTATAGTTTATTGTCTAATTTTACAACTTGGAACTGGAGTTGGATTTGCCCAACTGCATATCAGCCGATGGGGCGTTCACAAACTTTCATACAATATCAAAGGATGCACAACATGGAAAGTTATCACTAGCATCACACACCGCCTGCAAACTTTCGTTAAAAGCTGGCTCAGAAGAATACTTCGCATATTCTGGCCAAGAACAATTTCAAATACCGAACTGCTGACGCAAGCGCATCAATTACCCCTATCAGCAGAAATTCGTAAACGTAAGTGGCAGTGGATCGGACATACGCTACGACTTAATGATAATAACGTGGCTAATCAAGCTATCCGTTGGAGCCCCTTTTATTAGGCAGGCCGACAAGCTGCTAGACTACGTACAACGTGGCGACGCTCTACTGAAAGCGAAATGAACACACTTGACGTTTCCTGGAACGAGTTAAGATCAACGGCACAAAATCGGGTCCGATGGCGATCGGTTGTTATTGGTGCCCTATGCTCCAATGAGAGTTAAATGAACACATATATATTGAATTTCTTTACTGAAAATGAAACTTAATTTTTTTTTGGGCAGACAGCAGAAGGACAACTTCAAAACATTTCACGCGGAATGCGACTGAGGGAGAGACTGCAAAGATTGTCAATTTCAACATCAAGTAGCTACTAGCAAAGCTCTGCAAAACTATTCAAGAGATACTGGTATGTACTTTTGCCGAACGAAACTTAGGCAGTGATTCCAAAAATTTGTCATTCTTTTTGGCATTTCGCACTCAAGCAAATTCTCTCAATATATACGCGGTAGCCTTTTTTATACCTTATAAATAAAAGATTGTAGTAGTGTTTTTAGTCAAGCAGTGTACTTGGAGAAATTATTTTTAAAAATTAATACAAAGTGGAGGTTTGGAAAGAAAAAATAAATGTATAATTAGGAATAACTCAACTCCCTATTTGGATTTACCATCTACCATCTTGTTGCCTTTAGAAAGATATCAGTTTTATAAACTGGTGTTTTCACTTTAGCCATCCCCTTTCTATGAAATGTTCTTAAGATTTTCATTTTTGGCACCAGGTGCAAATGATGCAGTTGGTAGAATTTGGGAAGGCGTATTTAATACGGAAATGAATTTTTAACACACAAGGGAAGAATAATTCCCACAAAATTGGGGCTAAAAAAGAATGAAGAAAATTATTTAGAAGACAATATGAAAGGTAAATACTTTAAATTTCAAGTTACCTCAATTATTAGAATCAATATTAAAGTCACCATAACAATTTTAAGTGTACATACTTTAAGTGTGTAAAAATCTAGAGTAAAATATTCATCGCATACCAACACCTAACGAAATGATAAGATGGTATTAAGAAATTCAAAATGGCTGCCATGACTACTAACGTACACAGACAAAATATATATATAATTAGTTCAAGGACCCCTTAGCAAAATTAAACACTGTACAGATGGATACACAAAAAATTATTTTTATGCATAAAGTAAAAATGTAATACCACAAACGGAATTTTTACTCTTACATTCTCTTTAGGGCGTGACAAATATACTGCGCAGTGAGAACCTCTCACTTTTATTAATCTCTTACGATATGAGTAGATAGCTTTTCCTTCTAATAATATTTTCATATACAAAAAATCCCTGGGAAATTTTTGCAATTTAAATCTTTTGGCACCAGGTGCAACAACTTCCGTTGGTCGAAATAGCAGGGTGGCTCCAATAATATTGTTTTTTTTTTGTTTGCTAAATAAAAAGAAACCCTTAAATAATGACATAAACTATATTCACAAACAGCAAAACTTATAGTATTAAGATCTTAACACAAGGATAGCAACTATGATTTGTGGATTTGTTTGTCAGTTGCCGCATTTTATTTCTTTATTCCATTTGTTTTTAAACGTTTAATGAACTGTACACCACTTGACACATGTAAGCGTTAAAATTATGAAACAACAAAAAAAAACTTTGGAAAAAATGAAAGGAAGATGAATATGCGCAGACGTCCGTGTCAGATAAAACACGTGACCAGCATCCATGTTACAAGATGTTGGCATACGGCTCATTAAAAATATGACAGGCATTAAATATTGATAAAAATCACGGATTACATTTGTTTAAAGTTTTTGTTTTGTCTTTTTGCGAAACAAAAGGGGATAAACGAAAATAAAAGATGAAATCAGATTTTATTTATAATGAACTTGTAATATGTATAAAATCCCACTTATACGTGTACAATGTTTTTGGTATTAAAAAATGTACAACAGCAATATCAACCCTTGAGTTCCCTCGAAATTCGTAATTAAGAAGTGTCATGTAAAAATTATAATCTGATCTGAAATTTGAAGACATTTTCAAAATGCAAGCAAATATTAAAAACAAAGATCTTCATATTTTGTTTTAAAATATGTATTCTGTTCAAATACATCTCCTCTTCTAATAATAGCAACACTGGTTATGTAAAGCGAAACAAGTTTTTATATCCTCTCTAAGTTAATTTCTTCAAAGCAGGAAGGATGATCACAGATATATTTAGCCTATAAAACTCAGTTTATGTGCTAGTGTGAAAGCCAACCATTTCCAGCCAGCAACAACTTCTATGTGCTTAGAGCTTCAGCAACTGACTGTCTCCTTTCTCTTCATTCAAAAATTTCCTAGTGTACCTAAGCCCCGGGTACACGGTTCTGCACTTTGGTGACTAACACACCTGTGGTGCTGTGCTTCCTGGGGAAAAGGGTAATTGGGATTGCCAGACATTATCCTTAGCCAATTACTCAAAAAACTTATGTGTGTGAAATAATACAGAAACAGGCGTGCTTATATGTAACGATTCAAAAGTAGCCTAATAATATATGTCAATCTGGTAGAAGGTTGAAAGTCATCTAAGTTCTCGTTCAACACCAAAGTCGATAGAAAGTTAACTTTTAAAGCTTTTCTTTCGGATATTGACCAGTAACCATATACTGATACAACGCGTTTAGGTAGCTCCACAGATGACCCGCCTCCTAGAGGGTTAAAGAGTTTATGCTTACCACAAAGCGAATTCTGTACCACGGGAATGAATGTGCTAGGCGACATCATCTTAGATGATGTTTGTAAAAACATTATCTGTTCCTATGGGGATGAACATGATGGCGGACTTTGTCTTACCCTGAACATGAATTTCGATTCTGTGACCGGTCATTGGTGAGGCCTCCTCCGGGTGTCCACGTAGTGACTATGCTTGCCACCAAAATCGCTGGAAGAGGTGTTGGTCTAGTTACTGATGCTCGACCAGTGTTAGTGGCCAATTGGACTTTGGATAGCCATAATCCCCTTTGTGTTGCGTCTACTTAACACCAGAGGCGCTTCAATTACTGCTGTAAAATTAACATAACGCGCAATAGCAGAGTTGTAAAAAAAAGAATTAAGCTTTCTACCTTTATCTCTGTTCTCTCTACTATATACCTTTCCCAATAAAGGTAACACTTTACTTAATGAACTAATTACCTGGTAGGCATTAAGTGTCTGAGCGTGTTATTTCCCTCTGTACCCAAGCAAGTGGTCATCTGTTGGAACCAAAGCAGAGTTTGTGCACCATAATATTTAAATACATATGTTAGAGAGGAGTATCAAATCAGACCACGGGTACCTTTTCGATCGCCTTCGTACATCAATGATTGTTGATACACAGAAAAAACTATCACCAAAAATTTTTCAAACAAAAGTTTGTCTAAAAATAAATTTAGTTTTATTTAGAGCGCAAACACCAAAAACAACAATAAAAATAGTGTCGTAAAAAACCACCCCGATGACGACATACACACAAATAACAACAACAACAATCAGAGCAAGAGGAATGCAATTGTACCAAGTTTGTTTACAAAAGATTTTTGAGTGAATCGATTAGTTAATGTCGTTCGTTGTGTTATAGTTCTCATTCATTTTTTTAGAATATTTAGATAAACATTCAGACTTGAACACATTTAACAAAGTGAAATCTCATAAATTCTTAATGGATGATGATGATGACACAGACAAAAATTTTTTTTGTATATTTGTTTGATTAAGTAAATTATTTTGCTTAATAATTGTAAGCATTTTTCGACTAATTGTTTATTAAATTCAGATAGAAAAATTGTATGATATTTTTCAGAAAATCCAGTAAATATTTTTGTTTGATTTAGTAAATTGTTTTGTCTACAATTTGTAAATATTTTTAGACAAATTGTTTTATAGATTTAAACAATTTGTTCACGGAAAAAACACGTTTTTTCAATGAAATTGTTGAGGTATTTTTGTCTATATTTACAAATTCGTTTGTAGGTCCGTTCATAGACAAAATATTTACAATTTCATTGAATTTCTTTACAGAAAATGAAATTTAGTTTTTTCTGTGTACAGCTAACCTTTACCTTGATTGTTGATACAGCTAACATTGCGTCATCGTGAAAGTTTATTTCAGCTTCAATGTTTATTATATTTATCTGGGCACCCGCTGATTTCCAAGTGAAATGAGAACTCTTCTCCTCCTCTCTCTCTCTCTCTCTCTCTCTCTCTCGCATTATCTCTTGACTCACTATCAGGTGATGTGAGGCGTATATAAGCCCAAACATCTTCGCCGGTTAAACGGGCACATGCCTCCCTAAATGTAAGACAGAAGAAAGGGTTAAATCACTTGAGTAGCAGTTGCACCTGCTATATTGTTCGGGAGATACGCATAAATAAACAAGCTCATTTTCCACGTTTCTCTCCGCAAAAAGGATTCTTTTACAGTGTTTCGAATATTCGTTTTGCTTTCTAAAGGCATATGAGTCTCTCTTACTTCTTCATATACAAGGTCAAGAATACTCATATGCCACAGCGACGTCAGGATTGCCAGCATTGTCTCTACTGCTTGTGTTGGCGTGGTACCACCCTTTGAAGCTCACCTGGCTTCATTTTTGCTGTTTTCTGGCGAGCAAACATCCGATGCATAAGCTGTTGTAGGTCTCACCATCATAGCGTGTATCCACCTTTCAACCTTATGGGAGATTTCCCATGTTCAATAACAAGACCTTCTACATTGGCGTAATATCCTTTTTACCTTCCGTATCTTCAAATCTACGTTGTCATTCCTTATGTAGTTTCGTATATAGTTTCGTATGTAGGGTTAAACCTAGATATTTTAACTTCTTGGAGATGCTAATTTCCGACCCGAAAATGTTTAAAGGATTGAACTTATTCGTTTTCTGTTACTATTAATAAACACAGTCTCTGATTTGCTATTATTTATAGTTCCCTCGCTTAATACTCTATTTCCTGGTAGCACTGAGAGTTTGTCTCAAAGAACACAGAATAGCGTCTATGAGCCTATCACTAAGCAACAACGGCATATCGAAAACATACCGTATAGTTTGTATGCCCATTTAGTTCAGTTTTCATAAAAGACTGTCGAAAATGATTTCCCACAGTCGAGACAGAAGAACCCCTTCTATCGATTATGCCGTAGTACACTTCCACGAATATTAAAAAACTCACGTTGCGGCGATTTATAGTCCCCATCCGTAGGATAGTCATTCTATTCTAAAATAACGTCATGAGTTTCTTGCTCTGTGTGAGCTTTTCCTAGTTTTTCAACCAACATCTTCACAAAGTCTCTCTTTATTTCCATAAAAACAAATAAGGCAGGCTCTTCACTGCTCACCATCACTCTTTCCCCAGTTTTCATCAGAAATGATCTTTGGCTGACCGCGCCAAACGATTTGCTCGGGATTGGGTTATAACCTGGTGAAAGACATCAAACGGATGATATCTTCCTGATCCCGCCCAGTAGAGCACTTATATCTTACTAATAAGTAAATTTTTGACTATCTCTGAGCGATTTTCGCCATGTTTTATATAAACTCAACTTTTTTTTAATATTTTGCCATATATTTTGAAAACACAGTCTTAACCATCGGCACATCTAAATCTTTATGAATTCGCTGGTCTCTGAAATACCAGGGTGCTGCTGTAATTATACGGAGAATTTTATTTTGTCGCCTTTGAATGTTCTCTACATTTGATGCCTAGGCAGCGGCCCATAATTAGAGTAGAGTTCCTTCGAATGAGCCAATTAATTTGAGCTGCTTTTAATTTCATTTGGGTCACCTTTGCACTTATGTGGGCCTTCCATGTTAGAGGACGATCAATATGAACACCTAGATATTTAACTTCAATGTGTTGGGGTATAGTTTTGTTATTGATTGATAGTTTCGTTATTTCAATGGTTGCGGAGGGTTTAGAAAATTATCTTCCTTCGGAACAAATTTTCGTTCACAACAAATTTTCGTTGGGGATGTTTGCGGATAGGTTTTGCTTTGGTTTTTGTATTAAACTATCGAGCAATATTTTATCAAATGCCTGAGAAACATCAATGAGGAGCACAGAACAATAATTCTTCTCCTCGAAAGTTTTTCTCACCACGTTCACGAGTCTATATTTTTGTTCGATCGTGCTACGTTGTCTTCTAAAACCGAATTGGTGGTCTGGAATGCATCCAGTACCTTTTAGTATGGGTGTATCATGGTAATCAGCGAAACCTTCTATTCTGCGGAATAGCATTAAAAATAAATAGAATTAGCCTTTTTACAGTATAGGGCAGCTCTAAGAGCATGTTATTGCTTATTTTGTCAGCAAAACAGTGTTCAATCGCACAAATATTGATGCTCAAGGTAATATCTGGTACTGGTGGCAGTTCATCTATTTTATCAGCCGTATTTGGAGTAAATACTTTCTGTAAGTGGTTTACAAACAGAGTACCTTTTTCAGCGTCAGTTCTTACCAGTCTCAATTTGAACCTCGCAGTGGAGTACTATATATCACGGGTCGTTTGACGCCTCTGGATGGTCGCCATAGCGAATAGTCTGTTTGTGGTGTTGCGTGGATTCCATTCAGAAATATTTGCAGAGAACCGGTTTTTTGATATGCTAGTAGTGTTTAAAGATGTATAGTACATTCCTTCAGCCTAGAGTTTAGCTGAAGGGATTTGTAACGTTGGCATTCTCTACGAACTTTTCTTTTTTTCAGATAAAAGCCGTTCTACATCTGCCAAATAGATTTTATTATATCTCACCTGAAGATTTGTAGAAGTAGAATTTATAGCAGCTTGCTAAAGGTTTGCCTCAAACATTTTAATAGAGTCATCTATGTCAGTCTGCGTTTTCAGTGGAATATTTTTTTATTTCAACAAATTAACACGTGTATTTGTCATCGTTAAATCACAAGTGGGTGAAGAAGTTGTATGTGAATATATAGTGACAATAGTTGGTGAGTGATCTGAAGACAAATCTGAAGATGCTTCAACTTGGATCATTTCGCTGGCCACACCCTTTACCACTCCAAAATCAATAACATCGGGTATATTTCGGCGATCAGTAAGTTGGCTGTCCACTTGAAATAACATTCAAACCCATTCTAGAACGTATGCTTAGTATTATAGTCTCCAGCTACAAAAAAAAACGTGGGCCTAATGACTTATAAAACGTACTATATTGACTTTCTGTAATTGAAAATCTTGGAGGAGAATAAATTGATAAATACACCAGCTTTTCATGAAAATTATCAAAGCAGATGTTTATTTTCTTGAAGATACTCTTCAGAAAGATCACTTAATACGTAGCGTCTTAGTCGAGATTTAATTAGTATTGCTGAGCCACCACAAGCTCTACCTCGAGGGTGCTTGATGTCGTATAAAGTATATTCGTGGACTTTAATAAAGGAGCTTATAGACGTCAGATGAGTCTTAGAGATAAGCATTACGTCAATTTGTTTATCCACCTTGAAATATTCGAGTTCGTTTTTTATGTTGGCGGATGCCGTTTGCGTTCCAGAAACAGGTTTTTAAGTTCATGGTTTGTTTAACACAACAAAATTGATCGGTAATAAATAATTTTCCAACAAATTAAATCTATTACCTAACGCAGAAATAATTAGCAATTCCTAGCGAAGTAATTAGCATAAAAATACATAGCTACTAATACTTTATAAAAAACAAAATAATAAAATGATCTCACATTTATGCCAGCTGTTAAATGTTACAAGATTAAATCATAAATTTTATAGTAAACTTTCCCAACACCACCGCATGCTTAGATACGAATTATTTATTAACAAGAAAACCTTAATAGTTTTAAAGTTAAACTAATGATATAAAATTTCATAAAATCATATTACGACATTTATTGACATGACATTTTCAACATTTAAAATTCGATTAATATCTCATCGTATTGCAAGTACGTACTCGTATGAATGGTGAAACAATGTATATGGTACATTGTCTTAAACAATTGTCATAAACACATATTTTGCAATTAGGGCGGCCATTATTTATGTGGATTGTTGGGCAGTAGTAAAATTAAAATAAAAAGAAAACATATTATTCAACAATTTTGCTGTAAATTGCTGGAAGTTGTTTAAAATATTCATCCAGAGATTTTTATTCTACATATATTTAATAAATAGGTAGCCCCCTAATACATACACAATCAATGGTAAGTTGTAAAAGTACACTCCTGCAAATCTCAGCTTTGGTTGTTGTCTACTCTATACGAGTCTATATGCACTCGTAGTTTGTATTACATATTTGTTGAGACATGAAATTTGACTTTCATTGGCTTGTTTGTTGCAAAAAAAGAAGAAAAAAAAACAAATAAAATACTTGAAAAAAAGTCTATATAAAAATGAAATGAGTTAATGGCGCGTTATTCATAAATTTAAAAAATTTGCATAAAAAAGTGTGTTGTTTTTTTTTTGTCTTCTGTTACAAGTATTTCCATTGATATGCATAATGCATTAATATTGTTATTATAAGGTTTTTGATTTTCTGACGGGATTTAATTTAATATTTTCATGAGTTTAGCCTCCAGCTTAATGTGAGTCATAATGAATAATAAATACTATATAGAAGTGTTATTTGAAAAAATTGGAGATATCCACATGTGAAAAAAAAGATCAGTTATAAGGAAAATATGTTTGACAAATATTTAAGATAAAGTCAAGATGAATAAGAAGCTAGTTAAACAAGCAGCTTAATATACCGAGAGATATTTATCTACTTATATCAAGAAGGATACATTTTCGAGGTGAAGTTTTAGTTTTCTTGAAGCTGGTGAAAATGCAGCCATAAGCTGCTGCGTCTTTTTTATCCAGTTACTTGGAAAAAGAGCAATATGGCGTCTACATCGAAAAATAATTTCCCATTTTCATTAATTTTAATTTGGTCCAAAACACCCAAATAACTTTCAATCAGAGATAATATTATTTGGAAATAATTTTTCATAAGCTAAATATTATAAGCTTATGAAAAAGTATTTCCAAATAATATTATCTCTGATTGAAAGTTATTAGCCAGAGTTGAATTTTTTCAAGTTCTTCCTCTACACGATTGTTCCATCTATTTCCAGCGCTACAACTGTGCCTGAGACTTATCTCTTTATCTGCTTTTTGCTCAACCTGACGGTGCACAGTGGGAACTTTTGCAAAATAAATGGTAATAAATCTGGAACTTCTAAACTGCTGATTGGATTTAGCTGAGACTTGAAAATTTTTTTAGGTGAGGAGTCAGGCCTTATAACGAGTATATCGATAGACTTCTGGCTTACTTGAGGTCTACACGTAACATAATATGTAAGAAGAGATTGTCAAATTCAATCGCATAGAGAATTATGTTACGTGTATACTTCAAATTAGCGTTATCTCAATGCTATAAGAATTTTTATGAGAGAGAACAACCTTATGAGATGAACTGTCAAAAAATACATGTACATGAAAATAAAATAGTGTGCATGTGTGAGTGTTTATTAAAATAAATGAAAAGCGATAATTTTGATAAAATTTCTGTGTTAAATAAATGAATAAATGTGTTTAATTGATTTATAAATTTAAATTTGTGTGAAAAATTAAAAATAAAATAACTAATTATGCAAAAGTAGTACATGCTACCTCGATGAGCATTTGCAGAAAATGAAATCTTATCGGAAAAGTAAGGTTACGTCTTCCCCTAGTATGAGATTAAGAGAAAATTCTACACTTTGTTTTTAGTATTCTGCCGACGTTTTTTCTCATGTTATCTCAAAGTTAATGTCTCGTGAAGACGCTGTGTTAAGCACGAGAGAAGCTACAATGGGCCAAAGTTGACCAACTCGGGCTCGAAAAACATCTGAGGCTAGTAACTTTTTTCAATGTATATAAAATCGACATTTATCAATCGATTTTAATGATTTTTGGCTTAGTTTATTCCTAATATTTCTAGCTTTCTAATAAATAATAAATATGTTAAATTTTTGCCATCTTGAATTTTTAAGAGTTTTTGAAAACGAAAAAAGATTTCAATTTGCACGAAAAACAAACTATTTCTTCGGCGCTTATTTCTGAATAGTTCCGAAACCGTTGGAAATAGAACAAAAATTCTATATAATTGACTTAAAGATAATTTTATATTCTGGCGGTTTATATATTGAAATCGGACGAACCGTTCGTGAGTTGTGACGAAATATATTAGCGTGACCGTCTAGTGTTATTAGTACTAAGTACTCTTACGTGAAAAAAAAGGTTGTATAATTACGATGAATATTCTTTTATTATGCAAAGCGTACATAGACGTATTGTATAACATTAGAAATGTAGTTTTGTTGTTTTTATGAGGTTTAGGTAGACTTTTAGATATTATAACATTTATGGGAATAAAATGATAAAAGTTAAGAGAGATCTTTATATTCTTTGAATTGCATACGCTACAATCGGAATATCTCGAGATCAGAAGATCAAAAGATGTTCGCAAAATTTTTTCAGGTGTAGTAAAAAGATTGATATAGAAGTCACAAGGGTTAATTTGAGAAAATAAAATTATTTGACTAACCATTTTTTCAAATCACAAATTTTTATATACCCTTAAACGCAAAAATTATATTTAAAATTTATGATTTTCAGCCATTACTGAATGAAGGGTACATGCCTGAAATACAGACTAATTGGTGCTAGACGCAATTTCAATGTATTGTCTTTTACGATATGTGATTATAGAGTGAATATGCTAAACAAAGTTTTTTACAAAATTGAACATAATGAAAAAACTTTTTTTTAGAAAATAACATGGTTTTTTTGAATTTTTAGCCTTTTTCCAACTTCAAGAATGCAGAAAATAAAACTGTTTTTCTTCAGTTTTACTTAGAATTTTGTCAAGAATCGAATTCGGCATTTTAAATTAAATTCGAACTGTAAACTAAAATGTTATAGACAAAAAAGTAAAACAAGTCAAGACAAAATATTTTTTTTTCTTTTTTAAATCAAATAAATATCTTCTAAGCAATGAGAGTTACGGTACCCCTGTGGCTGAATGGTAGCCATGCTAGCCTGTCAGTCCAGAGATCGTAGGCTCGATTCCCGCCATAAACCCTGGGTTTTCCTCAGACAAGCTAGTCGCATCGCGAGTTGTGTTTGTTAAAAAAAACATGTGGCCATTATTTCTTTGTATTTTTTACCTAAGCTCCAAGGTCTTTAAATTTTTAAAATCGGATAACATTTAAAAAAGTTACAAGCCTCAGAAATATTTTTTTGAGTCCCAGGTAGTTAACTTTAGCCTACTGCAACTCTTCTCCTGCTCTAGCCAGAAGACCACCAAGACACGCGTTATAAAGCCTGACTCCTCCTCCGAAGATGTTTGAAGTTTCAGCTAAATCCAATAAGCAGTTTAGAAGTTCCAGATTTATTACCATTTATTTTACAAAAGTCCCCACTGTGCGGTGTTCTTAACAATTCTAACATAATATATAGACAGTTGATATATAAACACTTGACATTATCAAGATTAGTGTATTGTTGTACAGCCTGCACCAATATATAATGAAATTTAAAAAAATAAAAATTAAAGGGTATTCTATCATTTAATTTGACAATCAGATTCACCAAAAATAAAACCTTTGAACGTTTGAATAAATAACTGGATGGGGAATTTCATACTGACCAAAGGTGAATTACCAAAAATAAATATATCCAAAGAAATTTAATTATTTTGGCTTGAGTTCGCTTTTAGTTTAATTTTAGACAAAGAAAAATTTGACCGCAAGGAGGGTTGAAATGACATGTTTCGATAGCTCCCGCTAATCTCTTCAGAGTTCTCTTCCGCTTAGACCACTCGACCAAACTCGTGGTTTGCAGTCAAGAGTTGAATATCTCCTACCTTTAATCAAATTATACTGTTACTCTTTGAGCTGTATTTCATTTGATAGTTATTGCAGATGAATATCATTTATTGCTAATTAATTCTGCTGAGTCAATCTATAAGTTATTTTTCAGCTTTCAATTGATAGTTTCTGATATTCACTATTTTCTTTTGTCTAGTTCAATGAAGCAGTGAGGTCTAGGCGGAAAAGAGTTATGATGATGATTGGTCTTTAAACATCATAATGTAAGTTCAACCTTCCGTGCAGCCAAAAAAGCTTGCTTTGTATTTTCTAAAAATGTAATTGATCCTTTACAATTTCTTCCTAAATAAAAATTACATTAATAGAACAAATAAATTAAAAATGAACTTAAGCTAAAATAAATTTCTTTGGATTAAACTGTGTATAGGTTTTTTTATTTTCAATTTCTAATTGCACTTTGTATAGAATTTTTTCCAGCAAAAATTTAATAAAACAAAACAAAATTATTAATATACAAAGATGAATATAAAAATTAATATGTATACATATTTAATTGGAATTCTCATCAATTAGTGAAAACGTCATACGGAACGAACTTTAATTTTATGGCCGCATTCATAAAAAAGACACTGGCACGCGCCCATTAAAATTAATTTCACATCACAGCAACTACAAGGGCAATGAAAGCAACAACTACCACCATAATGTTGCATTCACTGCACAATTATCGTCATATCAATGGGAGCAATGAAGTAAAATTACAAACAGGACACGTGTCCATCTTAATTTCAGGGCGTTATGTCATGGGAGAATGCAAATGCCGATTAAAACATTTTTTTTATTTCTTCTTAAATATAGTAAAAACAGAATGAAATGGAAGGAATATTGATGAGAAATTTAGTCCATTAGTAAGGGCTTATTTTTAACACACTTTGTTCTGTAATCAGTAATAAATTATTAACTACAACTACGGAAAATCGTTCCAAACATTAACTACACATTTTTAGCATAAAGCTTATTACAAAGTATTTGAAATAATTCTATTAGCAGATTAGGATATTGTCATTGTAATATTAAAGACAAAAACTCCATACAAATATTATGGTGACTATAACTCTTTTTTTTCACGGTTATAAATCAATGCACGTTTCTGGCTATAAAAAGATACTTTTCGTAAAATTTTTAGGTTAAAAAAAATATCTAAAAAAATAGCTTTTAATATGGAAATGCATAAGTCGCGGCTATTTAAAATACAAAAAGAGTAGTAGATACTTTAACAGGAACTTTAAATACAACATTGTTGTCATTTATCATGATTATAGTAGTATTGACTTACTCCGCATGCCATGTGTGTTAAAACATTCAGCATATGGACAATTTATATTTAAATAAATAACCCTTTTCTTGTACCCTACTTGACGTAATTTAATTATTGTTACATATTTGTGCCATTTGTTTAAAAAAACAGCTGGTTTTCAGGTTTGCTTACAGCAAAACTGCAGAGGATCCCTATTATTTTCGCTACGCTGTCCGTCCGTGCGTCAATCTGTCTTTCTGTCACAGGCTGTTTTCTCGAGAACCGTAAGAGGTACGTACCTGAAATTTTCACAGATTATGTATAACTATGACCGCTACAACAGCAAAAATATATGACAGTTAAAAATTAAAGGGTGTTCTTAAGAGAGCAACGAAATATGTTGAAATCCTAATATAATACACAGAAACTTATATATAGAAACTTGCAATTTTCAAAGTTAGTGAATCAATATATAGACTACACCAATTAATAGTGAAATCTAAGTAAAATAAACATTAAAGGGTATTTTTTCAGTTGATGTAATTTTGAAAATTAGCTGTATCTTGGAAGCCGTGAAAGCCAAACTCTTGAAATTTTCACAGTTAGTGCAGCATTTTAAAGACAACATTACCCAATGCTAAAACCACAATCTAGCTTAAAATTAAAGGCTATTCTATCAGGCTGTGTACTAAAAATATCGTCAAAAAGCGAAAAAAAATCACTGCAACTAAAATAAATAGCAAAAAACATAAAAATCCGCCGAAAACTAAAAATATCGACAAAACTAAGAAAATTGCCAAAAACCGAAAAAAACGCAAAAAAACAAAATATCGCCAAAAACGAAAAAATCGTTAAAACGAAAAAAACGCCAAAACTAAAAATTCACCAAAACGAAAAATGCGCCAAAACTAAAAATTTTTCAAAATCTAAAAATATCGTCAAAAACGAAAAAAATCGTTAAAACGAAAAAAACGCCAAAACTAAAAATTCACCAAAACGAAAAAAGCGCCAAAACTAAAAAATTTTCAAAATCTAAAAATATCGTCAAAATCGAAAAAATCATCAAAAAGAAAAAAATCGCCAAAACTAAAAAAATCGTCAAAAGATTATGTAAAAACAAAAAAAAATGCTAAAAACGAAAAAAATCCCCAAAACTAAAAAAATCGCTGAAAGGAATAATATCGGCAAAACTAAAAAATCGGCAAAATTAAAAAATCGTCAAAACTAAAAAAAAAATCGCAAGAAACAAAAAAATCGTCAAAACGGAAAAAATCGCCAAAAAGGTAAAAGAAATATATGTATGTGTAAATTCTGTTAAAGATAGATAGAACCGGACATAAGCCCTTTCATAAGCCAACTAGTTTTGATATTTCTTCCATATTCTAGAACACTTTTATGTAAAACACCACTAGGAACATTTTTGTGGAACATTTTGACACTCTAAGGGTGGAGGTACATAACACGCATTAACGCCGCAACGCGTTTGGGGCTTTTTCAGCTTTAGACGCTTTAAAAGCGGCAAGTCACACATCACGCGTTAGTGGCATTTTTATACAATTTCAAGCCTTTGCTCGTTGGCTTTTTGTTTTTTTTTTACATTTAATGTTTTTATTTTAATGTTCTATTTCGATTTTTTTTTTGATAGTTAAAAAATAAATAAATTTTCAATAGTTTAGTTTTCATTGCGAAAAAGTGTAATCATCTGCATCTGGCAACACCAGCTGTCAAAACGTGAGAAAAAGTTGAAAGTTGCTGAACTTTTTGCGGCGCACGCGTTTCAAACTTATTTGTGTGTCTTGCTTTATGTAAACACATCATTTCAACTTTTTTGAGAAGTCTGTAGCACCACCTTAATAAGCCCTTTCCATAATCAGTTATTAGAACAATGTTTTTTTTTTTTGTTTTACAACACAAACTTTTTATTACCCTCATTTTCCCATCACATAGAAGTACTTTTGCCGTTAATGGGTTAAAACTTTAATGTAGTATTTACCTAAGTCGTTTTCAATTCTCGTTTTGCATACTTTTAAGTGCATTATGACAGACTTGTGTGGTGTTTTAACATTTGTATGAAATCAATCATATTAACGATGAAAAAAAAAACAGTTAAAGGTCCTTAGTTTCCTGCCAAAATCGATTGGGTTTTATGCATTTGAAATTGAATAAATACGAAAACGTTTGTTTCGTTTTTTCATTTATTTTAATCAATGAAAGAAATGTGTTACATTGTGGTGTTATGGCATGGTATGCCATACAATTTTTGAATGTTGTTATAATCAATAGCGAGTGAGGTAAATATGTCGTGATCATAAGCCACGTGTCATTTGTCGCCTAGATTGTCGCTTAGTAAATGTCAAACATTTGCTTTATAGCTCTCTCAATAAAGAACCAGCGTTTTGAGTGAGTGAATGAACGACACATTGGCCACATTAAGGCCACCCGTGCTATGTGTACGTTTGTATGTTTGTTTTATATATTTTTTCATTCCTAAACTTTAGATTTAGGGACCCATTTGGTTGGTTGATTGTGTTTCTTTTTGGTTGCCTGCTTTTTGCAGATGGTGGCGCGGCATGACTTATTGTAATTTTGATTGTTGTTATTGTCATTTGGGGTCAGAACGCCAAATACAAAATTAAAAATAAAATATATTCATTCTTGCGAGCAGTTTTATTTTATTTTTTTTTTCTTTATTTAAATATTTTTTTGGTACGAGTACGTTTCTACCTTTCGACAGCTGCAATTCAATATGAAAGACTATAATTTAAATATCGTCATACAAACGTCATGGATTTCTATTTTATGCTGCTGTTATTTTCGCTTGAACTGCTTAAATATTTATAAGCTTTTAATAGACTTTGATATTGCAGTGAAAAAAAATATGTTAAAAGAATATATAATTGATATGGAAACTACTTTTTTAGTAAGTATATATTTTGAGCTTCTCAAAACCCTAAAAAATAAAAATTGTATTCAAAGTTGATGCTAATATAAATTTTAATTTCAAATGGAATTTATATACATATTTGGACTTGAGTAGCTCTTTAACACTAAACAAGTTTTCCCCGTCAAAAGTCACTGATTACTTTTTGCTGCAAACACAAACTGAGAAGGCTGTTGATTTTTCTATAGGAACGACCACATTCTTTGCTGTGAATCTAACACGTAAAGCCAAACAGCATTTCTGAAGTACCCTCTATTACATCAAAAGTTGATAGGACACACATTTTACGGTAGCATATTTTATAACGAGACCTTTTCGGGGAAATTGCAGTGCCCAGTGAGAATGGGAGCTTGCATATAAGCAGGTTTGTAAAGGAGGGAAGCAATACTTATAAACCGGATACAAGAAGCATGATATTTGTAGGGAGAATTAGCGCTTGGAAGCACTTTAAACTGACAAAGAAATATTTTCCCTGCAGGAAATGTCGATAGGAAAATTGTACTGATTCACTATTGACATTGTCACCAGTACTACTGACTAATCCAAGCAATGTTCTGTGCTATAGACATTTAACATGTGCTTGTCATTGAGATTCCACTACTGATATCGGAACTGTTGACTTACTATAGACCAGATGGTTCTTATGGGACCATATGGAGGCACTGGTACCAGAGATTCACTAGTGCGTTTTAATGATTCTAGTCAACACATATGAAACTTTTTACCAGCTAAGACAAATAAATTAGATTTTTTACGAAAATTTTTAGTTTTCCGTTCAGCCGGATATATTTTCAACACATCAAAATAAGACCATAAAAAAACTTCTGTTCTCATTAAAGTTAAAATAAAAAGTGTAGACGATTCATTGACAACGTCACCAAAAAGTCATCAAACTTGTCGACAAAAGTGGTGACTTGGAGACACTTGGCCCCTGGCTTTCTTCAGGGTTGTTAGTGATTCGAAAATCGTGCTTCCCTGCAAGGGAGATGTGTAAGCACATAAATCAAGAAAGGGCTGCTTGTCAAACACTTCGAAAACCCTACAAAAATTTACTAGGTGTTTATTATTTTATTTATTTCTTTAACAAACGCAATCGCGAAGCGATTATGCTTGTCTGCGGAAAAGTACCCAAGGTCTATGGTGGGAAACCATAACCTCTGAGCTGATAGGCTAGCTTCGCTACCAATCAGCGGACTTATCGGGAAACTTTGTTATAATTGTAGATAGTAAGGATATTCACTACACGATTATTAGTTGCAGCCGCTGAGGTATCCATTCCTGTAGAAAGGGGTTTGGGAGGTTGCTTCTGGCTAGTATATATTGTAGATTTTTTACTCATGCTTGAGAATATGACTAAGTGCGAACTAAATTCGATAAGTTATATAAACTGAATGGCTGCTCACAAAGTTCTTGATGGTATTATGTAGTTTATTCTTAGGAGTGCGAACTTTTAGAAGTGACGTCCTTGAATGGCGCGATATTGACTGTTTATAACTCTATCTGGAAGATGTGTAACAATGTGGCGGTAACTAATCACAGTCTCAACGTAATTAAGATATCTAACCATAGACATGGGTGGTGACATCGCAATGTTGTCTGGGACTATTGCGCTATTTTAGGGAGTGTACTTTGACGCAAAAATATATCAGTAGATGCACAAGGCATATGATGCTTTGCTTGGAGAGGGACCAAGGTTAGGTTAGGTTAGGTTGTACATGCTGCCGATTATCTAACAACCGGCCCTTTGAGTCTTTTGGTCCCTTTATGATGCTTGAGATGGATAGGAGATTTAAGTAGAATCCCCTTCCTATCCCAGACGTTGGGTCGGTGTTGAACCAACCCGAGTACCGTATGAATAAATTTATTCCCCTTATGTCGTATGTGACGGATTTCCCATGTATGACGCCCTATTTCTAGAGAGTGCTGGACATCGGCAGAGGAGGTGTTTGACGGTTTCTTCCTCTTCCTCATTCTGACAAGTTCCGCAGAAGAGTTTGTAGGGAAGATTTAATTTCATAGCATGACCACTGATGGGACAGTGCCCGTTATGACCGCTACGAGTATATGCAGCTGTTGACGAGGAAGCCCCAGTGTAGTTGCAGATCTTGCGAGGTTATACTGGAGCCAGATGGATCTAGAAACCTCACATGTGATTTCATTTGTCCATCTGTATTGTGGTTACCTGAGTAGTTAGTGTAGAATTTGTACTTTGCAGCTTTTTAGTGGGACACCAGTCGATATCCCTTTCGTGTAAGCGGGCACCAGCCTTGGCTAGCTTATCCGCAATAATGTTGCCGGGCACATCAGCAAGCCCTAGTATCCAGAGGAGCTCTATGTTGGAATGTCTCGTCGTCTTGTTCAGGGATCTCCGGCATTCCCTAACCAATTCCAATTTTGTGTAAACACCAGATAGAGCGTGTAGGGCAGCCTTACTGTCGGTACATATACGGATAACCTGATCGAATACCATATTGTATATAACCCATTTTACCACCCTTTTTGTTGCCGGTATTTCAGCCTGTATGACGCTACATTGATTGGGTAGCCTAAAGTGTATCGTACGTTTTAAGTGTGGAATAAAGGAGCCCCCGGCTACTCCAACGCCCGACATTCAAGCACATCCTCATGTTGTTGTATGTTACTTGTATCAGAGGATATGCTGGAGATATCCACCTCGTATAATTTCGTCGGCCAGAAGAGAAATAGTCAGTGGGGTCGGGTGGATCTAAGATATGCCCCAATATCGTCGCATAATCTACGTTATATTGTTTCCATGCAGCCAACGCATATAGTCTAACCGCCGAATTCATGGCCAGTTGTTTAAGAGACATAGACCAAACAATCTCAAATGGTGCTGGCCAGGGTGCTGGACACGCTACGGAGGGCCATCAGGAGCCTCAAGAAGCCATTCCTTATATTTATATTCTGCTGAAGATCTGACGCGATGTAAGTCGGACTATTCGTTTGTCCTGAGCAAATTTAAAGACCCATTATGGAGGACGAGTGGAGGATCTATGTGCAGAAGAACTGGGATGAAACCAGTATCTGTAGGAGGATTTTGTGGTTATCCTGAACTTTTTTGATAATGCGAGGAGCAACTTTCGTCTTTATCGGGGCATTAGTATTCTTCAAGTACTTGGAAAGGTGGTGGAGAGGATTACGTTGACGCATCTGAAAGAGACTGACAATAAGGGTATTTTTGAATACCAGTATGGTTTTAGCAAGGGGAGGTGCATTGATGATGGATGGTATTATATTAGGATCTGTATTACCGACTCACCTGATAGGTAAATCCTTGGTGGGCGTTTGTTTACCTCTCGTGGAGTGTGTTTTCGATTGGCTCCTGAGAGCAAGCTCTATGAAGGAGTTATTTCACGAATAGAAAAGCTTGTGTGTTATGCTCCAGCGACTCTGTTTATTTTTAAGAGTTTTATTCGAATTTTTTAACAAAAGTTGACCATTTGGATTGGGGCCACCGCATGTTAGTAGTAGAAAAAATTTCTGGTATTCTCATACGTTGTTATATATATTTTTCTCTCAGTGCAGCATTTCCTTCTGTGACTTTTATGTATGCATCTATTTAAAAAAAAGTGTGTGTATGAGTATTTGTTGGTAATAGAATGTCTGTGATCTTGTCGTATTCTATTTAAAATTAAATTTTCAATTTCTCGGTAGCTTTTTTTTTGTTGTATTTTGTTCATATGTATGTGTGTGTCTTTCAATAATGTTGTTTACGGTTTTTTTATTATTGTTTAAATTTTATTTCTTTTGTTGTAATTTCGAGATCAATCGTGAGTTCAATTTGCACGTGGGGTTGTTTTAAACGAATCAGTTTGAAGTTGTTGCATGTAGAATGAATGGGCTTTCGAAGTTTTTCTAATTCAATATTCCTCCTTTTTCTATTGTTTTTTGTTATTGCTGTTGTCGTTATTTGTGTGTTGAAATTTCAATTTCATTATTAGTTGGACGCTTAAAAATGTGGTGAGATAGATGTATATGATTGCTGTTTGAGTACGAGGAATATTTATGTGGCGCCAAATAAAAAGCCAACGAAAAGAGTCAACCAACCTTCTTCCTACTTTGTGGGATTTTAATTTTTTTTCTATAAGACATTATTTATTAAATCTGTCGATTTTTCTATCTTAATCCTTTCAGTTTGGTGCTTTTGGATATTTTTCATCAAAATTATTCTAATTCGGTGGATTATAAATTTTATTTGATGTGATTTATTTGCATACATATAGAAATAGAATGGAGACACAATCAAAGCAAGAAACAAGCTTTAGTTTAAATGATTTTTTGTTCAAATATGTACATTTTATCTAATAGCTATGTAAGTATGTATTTTTAAAATTTATTTATTGGTTGCAAATATGATTTGGGAGCTTTCGAAATGGAAGCCTTCACAGAAAAAAATAGACAAGAATTATGTTCAATAACACCATGTTATTGAAAAAAATATTAATTTCAATAACATTATAACAATATTTCGTTGTATGTATTTCTTTCCCATGCCGGTTATTTCTTTTCTTTTCATACATAATTGCTTAAAACAAGTTTTATCTCATAAAAAATAACTGGGAAATGGCTGAGCTGTAGAGAGCATGCTTTACGTCCGGGAAGCCCGGGTTCGTATCCCAGGCATGTCAAAAATTTTTTTAATTTATAGTTTTCTTTTGAAATAATTTTGTTATCAATATAACGGAATTCTTTATCACAGGAAATATTGAATACCAGGATTTTTGTTATCAAACACGAAACTTATTTTTTTTCTGTGTTGGAAAAACTTTGGAAACCATTTGTTTACCTATAAAAGAAAAAAAATATTAACTAACCCAAATAATCCTTAATAATAACACGGTGCAACAAAATGAAACTTTTGTCACGACCTTTGCTCACCATTATATTTTTCGTTGTGGTTCCTTAACTACAAAAACAGTCGAAATGTTAAATTCCATGGATACGTTGCATGTTGTGTTTTTCTTCCGACGGGGGGTTTTTTTAATTTGGAACGATTTTCCGTCATCCCACATTCTGTTGATACGTTTTTTTTTAATTTTTTCTAAAATTTGAGATTTTTCAAGAGGCTTGGAAAAAACACTAAAAAATTTGGAATAAAATTACCTTTAAGACATTCTAATATTATTTTTTATTTACTCAATGGTTTCGGAATTATTCAGAACGCAATGAAAAATATATATTTTTTATGCGAAATTGGGAAATTTTTATTTTTTTAAAATTTATAAAAAATCGAAAATGGCACAAAACTTACAATTTTTTTTAACTGCTCATAAAGCCACATATACTACAAATAAAATAAGCTTTACTTGATGAAAATCGATTGATAAATATTGATTTTATACAAAATAAAGTGAAGCACCTAGTATCTGCAAAAATTACGAATATTTATACTGTACAACAATATCAATAGTTTTTTTAATAACAAGGTTCTAAAGACTGATTATGGTATAGGCCACTATGAAAATACATACGTATATCGGTGTTTTGAAAGTTTACATCTTAGATTCATTTTAGGGGGAGTTAAATTTCACGGCGAACATTTTTCTTAAGCAAACTAGCCTGCTATAATGCCGCTGAAGGGGAGTTTTTTGACCCTTATTTATTTCTAGTCCACAAAAAGACCCATACCGCGAAGAGCCAGAGGGTTAAAAGTTGTTTACAAAAATGTTAGCCATGATGTTTTACATAAAAGTGCTAAACGCAGTTTGTTAATTGAGCTTACTAAAATTAGTAGGATTTTCTCTATGATTTTGTTGCTATCTTCGCTGGTAGTGCAGGTAACGGGCTCTGATGAATAAGCTGTGGTAGTCTCGAAGCAGCTGCCGGTTCATCCTTCCGTACATCCAAATTTATCTTTGAATGTTCAATATTTACATGCTTTAGAATCTCTTTTTTAAATAATAAATAATTTGATCGAAAGATTAAATTGAAAATGAACTTAAGCCAAACTAATTAAATAACTTTGGATAAAAACCATACAGTTCGACTAAAAATTCATAACTCAATTATTAATACTCTAAAGGCACTTAGCTAAAACATGAATGTGTACATACTGTTCCAAAAAACTTGGGACAAAATAAACATTAAAAAAATCCCAGCATTGGAAATACCCATGATATTCCACGCTGGCAAGACCGTAATGAAAAAAAGCTTAAAAGTAGTTGAACATGCTAAGAAAAGACAGTTAGTGAAGTTCCGAACATTTATACAAAGTTCATTAATAGGTGCGACTCGGCGCGAGGTGGCCACAGTCTGTCAATTGAGCTTACTAAAATTAGTAGGATTTTCGCTACGACGTTGTTGCTGCCGTCGCTTGTAGTGTAGGTAAAGGGCTCTGATAAGTAGACTTGGTAGTCTCGAAACAGCTGTCAGTTCAACCTTCCGTACATCCAAAATTTTTCTTTGAACGTTCAATATTTACATGCTTTAGAATTTCTTTCTTAAATAAAAAATAATTGTATTGAAAGATTAAATTGAAAATGAGCTTAAGCCAAACTAATTAAATAACTTTGGATAAATATACCACTCATTACTTTCTAACCCATTAGTAAAGTACTACCGATTACAAAAATTACAAAAGTTTTTGCTGGGTAATTCCGAAACCATTGCGTATATAAAAAAAAATAATGTTAAAGGTGCTTAAAGGTAATTTTATAGCAAGTTTCTTGGTAAATTTTGTAATAAAATTGGAGATTTCCCTTGCAAGTTATGATAAAATCAATGAAGAAGCCTCTTCAAAAATCAAAAATTTTAGAAAAAAATAATTTTAAAAAAATTATCCATAGATTTTAGAACTTCGACTGTTTTTGTATTTAGGGGACCATAACACATCAAAAAAATATGGTCGTACTCCTTGACATTTTTCTTGTTGCATAGTGTAGTTTAACAACCCAGCAAAAATAATCTAGATTTTGGAAGCAGTACAGACTCTTCCTGTTATACAAATGCGCTTCATAGTAGCGACAAATATACTGCCTAAATATATGCAATAATGTATGGCAAGAAATGCTTAAGCATCTTTTATTTCTCTTTTATCTCCACTTAAAAAACAAATGTGTAGTATTGCATTCAAGAAAGCGCTACTGTAAGGCAGAGATTACACAAGTATACATTTTACGAAGAGCGACGATGAGTTACGATCTTAAAACGACAAAATAATAGTATGATTTTATTATATACTCAATGAGCTGAAATAAGCGTTTAACAAGAAATGCTCCTAAGTGGGACATCGCGAACAAATATCATGCAATACGTAAGCATGTTTGTAAGCTACAGCAAAAAAAAAACTCTCCTTTACAAACCTGCTTATAGCGAAGCAATATTTCTTGCTTTGAAAGCTCAATAAAGGCGGCTATAACACATTTTTAGTCAAAGAATAATTTGTGTGTGGAATAAATTATTATTTTTTTATATTAAATTAATATGCTTATTTACGGAAACCCAAAAAGATTAACCAGAAGTGAAATGCATCAATGGACTCTAATATCTGAAAGAGAGAAGCATAAAGTTTATCAACGAAAAGAAAGAGAGAGAGAGAGAGCACTTGTCAAAAAGGATAGTGCTCATTACATTAAATTAGTTTCCCAATTTTAGTTCAGCGTTTAAAAATCGGAAATGTCAGGATCCATTAAATGCTACGAAAAAAATTATATTTATTATACTTTCTCACATTTTCAATATTTATGTTTAGGCTTCAACGAAGCTCAAGACATAACACAGTCCATGAACATTGTCTTGATACCGCCAATTGCAATTAAAATCAGTGAGTTGAAAAGAAAAAAATCAAGAAATCGAAACATGTCTACTCAAAAGAAGAATCAACCATATAACGCAGCAGTTTAAGTAAAATCCTTCTGCGCAAGTTTCACATACCAGCGATGAACATGACTCAGTCAGTCATCAAACTCATTTGCCAGAAAATACACTAGTTGACATTATTTTTCTCTATTTTTTTTTTATTTCTAGATGCAGCTGCACTTAAACTGTCAAAACAGTGACAAAATATGCTAAACGCCCACCAAATAAAGCTATGTTTTTTTAACGAAAATATTTAGCACTAATAATAATAATATTTTGGACCACCATCAGTCAAATACAAGCGTCAAGTCGAAATATAAAACGAAATTTGCAGAATCTTAAGAAGGTGCAGCAATCAACCACAACAAAAAGATAAAAACAATTTATAGAAGATGATGCTGACGGAGGAGATAAAGAAATCACTCCAAAGAGTTAAAAGTGCATTAACATTTGTACATTTCACTTGTCAAAATGTCAGTCAAATACTTTGTCACTTTTAGCAGTTTTTATGCGATGCGCTCAGTACTGTCTGTGGTTAATGGCAAAACTGCTGCTGCCTGCTAAAGAATTATTTCAGTCAAATAAAGATGACATTTTAAGGATTTATACGTATTAATGAATATAGTAGTTGATTTTGTTTTCCTTTAGTTTTTTTCCTACCACATATTGCAAGAAAATTCTGTTTTTCTTTTAATATTTAAAGTTTTTTTAAAGTTTTTTTTCTTTAAAGTAGTATTAAACACCTCTGCACAAACTGTCTTTTACAATTAAGACAAGTAACACTGACAATGTCAACAGCAAAGAAACAAGCTTATTAAAGAATAACAAAGTACATACGAGCAAATATTAAAATCATGTGGCATTTATGTTTGTTTGTGAGTATGTTTTCATTTGTATTATTGAAATTTATATGCACTTCTTTTCTCCACGAGTTTGTTTGTTGGTGTGGCAATTATGTGGCAACATTTATTTTATATTTCTGTATCTCGTTCAGCATGTTACACAGATGCTACATGTTTTCCTAGTGTTGCACATTGCTAAATTACAGCAATAATATGCCACATGTTTCTGCATTTAATTCAAAATTCAAATTTAATTAGTCTTTCAAATGTTGCATCTATTTACATTTGATTTTATGAAAGGAGAGCGAGTATATAAATTATTTTATGTTGGCATAAAGGAATTACGGACATGCTACTATTTGAAATATGCGAATACAGATATTTCATTGTGCATCCGCTATGACTAAGGCTGATTTTGGTTTTGAGCATTCATCGGGCACGTCTTTCTTTTGGAAGTCTTTTGAAATCTGGAACCAAGACTATCCTGAAGTTATGTCGTTTAAGCAAGGTCAAAGAATAAAAGCATGCCAACACACAATTCTATCGCTTCGAATAAAGGATCCTGATTGCGTCCAGTCTATCCACATAAATTTCGGCGATTTCAGACTCTCTTAATAGAATGGAAAAAAGCTGAATGTTAGAATTAAACAAATTATCTCTCCTACAATGATTTTTATACAAGACTGAAATCTAAATGCAACCAACACCAATTAAGAGAGAATAGAAAACAATGAATATATATGGCTTCTAATGATTCGGGTTAAGCAGCCTCCGAAAACAGCATTGTTATATTCATTCGAGTAATTGGAATTAGCTTTTCCTTATTCGTTAGAAATTATCACACCTCGAATTCTTCCTTAATGTTGTAACGTGACGTTACAAATACCCTAAACCAATATTATAATTAAAGCATTAGATATTACCCTCACCCAATATATCTAAATAACACACACTTTCAGGGCGGCCAGATGAATTTGCACAAAAATCGTCAAAATACATGAATAGTATTTTTATTTAATCAGGTTTAATTATAATTTGAATTGTTTAATTTTAAACACTATTTGATTTATTTTTATGCATAAGATCATCAATAGTTTTGATAATCGGGGGCTAAAATATAAAAGTTTGAATTCTTGAATTCACTCATATAATCTACACACAACCGCACGTAGATTTGTTTTCAGAAATAAATATAAACCTT
The DNA here is from genome assembly GCA_956483635.1 of Panzeria rudis. NCBI lineage: Eukaryota > Metazoa > Arthropoda > Insecta > Diptera > Tachinidae > Panzeria > Panzeria rudis. The sequence goes on along the minus strand of OY101448.1, from coordinate 145,195,881 downwards.
CATATATTCCCCATTCCATACAATCGTCAAATTGTACGGAAAAATTGTCACTTTGCTATTTTAAGGACAAAAATTATAAAAATTACGATAAGTCGTCAAAATGACGATAAATCGTCAGATCTGACAACCGTGCACACGTTGTACAACAAAGTAATGGAAACTGATGAATGCCTTTTTGCTGATATTTCTCGTTTGGTTTATAGAAAATAATGGATAAGTGTTTGGGATTTGCACACAATCAGGGAGACCAAGTTACGATACCGTACGAGCTGCAGTGGCAAGTTGGCCGCTTGAGCTACAGCTTGAGGGCTTTATCGTTTCTTGTTGCGATATACAAGTATGCATTTTGAGGCATAATAAGTAAAGGTAGCTAGTGTTATTATTGTATTTCATATCGAAATATATATACTAACTGAATATACGAACCTTCGAATTTTTCGTATATTCGTAGTTTGTAATTAATCGTATTTAGCCGAGTGTAGTAAAACAAATGTAGTTTCGGAATGTACCAAGCCCCGAATTCTTCGTATATTCGTAGCTTGTATTTAACCCGTATTTACTACAGTGCAAGGACCTCCGAATTTTTCGTGTATTGTTTTATACTAGTGTGTGGCAAAACGAGTGTAGTTTTGAAATGTACGAACCTCCGAATTTTTCGTATATTCGTAGTTTGCATTCAAATTTGCAATATAAATTTACCCGACTGCACGAACCTCCAAATTCTTCGTGTATTCGTTTCATAGTAGTGTATATTAGAACAAACTTAGTTTTGGAATATACGAACCTCCGAATTCTTCGTATATTCGTAATTCGCAAGTAAATCGCATTTAGCCAAGTGCACGAACATCCGAATTCTTCGTGTATTCATTTTATAGTAGTGTATAATAGAACAAACGTAGGTGAGGGGGATACTAGAGTGATACCTCAACGATAAATGCCGAAGCGAGATATATCCAGCGAGTTTGGTTACTTTAAGTTTATCTTTAGTATGACGTAGTATAAGTTAAGTTTCGTAAATAAAATATACTGTGTTCATTGAAGAGTAAAACACCAATCATCGTGGTGTTTTTATTTACACAGGAAGCAAACCTTTGGTAAGATCCTGGACAGGCTGACGCCTGCCTCGGCTGGAAACATAAATTGCGTTACAATGTACACGAACATTAGCATTATATAAAAATTAATATAGGGTAAAAATTCGATCTATACGATGACCCTCTCTACTTGCGCAGGTATCGGAAAGCCGAATACGAATCAGTTTATCTTGCAAACTTCGAAACTGAACTATTTCGAATACATAACCTTCCTATCAATCGCTGTTGTGGGGTATATTGAGTTTAATTGAATTTGATTACAATATTTTATTAAAATCTTCAAGTTGAAGGTCAAAAGATTTGAAGATTTTAATAAAATATTATATAAAAAAAGGTCGAAGAATTATACTAATCTATTATGAATTTGATTACTAAATAGTAAAATATTACACAAATAATTTTGCAGAAAAACCGACTAAAAACAGACGTGGGTACTGTCCGCTTTTATGGACATTATGTTGTATTTTCACTAGAATCGTAAAAATATTGAGTATTTGGGTATTGAGTGCTCAATACCGGTCGTTTTTTGAGTACTCAATACATGACGAATTGATAACCTTTCTCCTTTTTTGAAGCCGGTTAAAAAACCCAAAATGTACACTTAAAACGAGAAGCAACCAAGTGTTTTAGGTTTTAAATAAGTATGTTGATGCTTGTTTGAAATAATTCGACATGATCTTTTTTGAAAGCTGAAATGTATAGTAGCATTTAATTTTATTTAATCAAGATCGTGTTGCGAAAAAACGGAGTTGTTCAAACACTTTTAGTGATATAATAAAGTTTTTTTTTGGGGATTTGTTGAACAAGAAGTAAAATAACTTTTATTTTTCCAGTCATGGAACAAGTACGATCAGGGTAATAGACTCAACTCTACGGAAAAGATTTAGGAATCTGTTCTAACTGTTATCGTTGTGAATAACCAAAAACTGCAGCGATAACAAAACTACGAGCAAAAAGAGTTTTCCACTATGATCCATATTCGTTTGCACACGATCGAATCAAGTCTGGTATTACTTTTTTGCATTCCCTTTGACTGTTTCCTGTGCAGACAAACACTTTAATGTATGACATTTTCAGGAAGCGGAAGTTGTGACCTTGGCACATGTCACTTCTTAGATTTTGAAGAAATCTTTATTGCCTTTTGTAGGGTACTCAAACGTGTATGCCATTTTTATTATGGTATTTAGAGTCTAAATGCAGGCAGCTGCAAGTTATTTTGTTATTGTACGAGTATTAATTTGATAGTGAGATGTTAAGGAAATTATAACCATCAAGTGGGCTACATGTGTATTATTTATGGCGTAGCAAAACAAAAAATTAAAATTAAAAAAAAAATTCACAAACAAAGCAACTCATCACTGGAAAAAGCAAAGCAACATTCCTCAGGATAGTTTTTCTTGAAGAACTTGAAGTAGTTCTGTGCAACAAAGACTATCACCAGAAATATGTATGTAATAAAGAAAATGACAAACTGTATATTTGCAAAGGCTGTACAACTTGTATTCGAATGGGTGAATGAGTGAGTTTATGTGGGCATATGACGCGACGGAAACTCATACAAGCTTAAAGTGGATGCATCATCTTTTTTTGTTATTGCTTTATTTGCTCAGTTTGGGGTAAACATGTGGTCACATATGGCTGCTAAAGATTTATCAGTTACTAATTCATTCAATCACTCACTCATTTACATATGCGCCAGCGCACCCCAAACTTGTCGAAGATGTTTACTCAAGTCTAGTAAGCGTTCAGGGACTGAATAATACTTTCCACTCTTAAGAGGTCTGGTGTATCTGGCTGCTTTTAACTACGTTAAATGTGTAATATTTTTCTTCTCTATGTTTTCATTCCTATTCTAGCCAGACGCAATTATAAGTGACACCAAGATAAGCTACTTGCTTGCATTTACCATTAACCATACAGAGCGCAAATAAAAAGATCTACTAACACTTCTCTGAATCTAGTCATAATTGTAATATGTATAAGAAAAATATTTAGTCTATTTTTATTATTCGTAAATGATTTCTTTACAATCTCGTAGTGGCTGGTCATAGTTTCTATTTTCTATGCCTATTTTATGTATAATTGCACTCGCAGCTTGACGCCTTGATGTGGTTTTTCTTTTCTTTTGCAAATTTCAAATATTTTATCCCAAGTACCATGTCATGACATTTCATATACTAAACATACATTTTCACTCTGTCTGCATGGATTTGTTCATCTTACTTTTGCATGCATGATGGATTTCTGTTGAGTTGCCTTCACACATTAGTTTATGCCACAAAATGATGCACACATTTTGTTGGCAAATTGCAATTATAAATCTGTCGGCCAAAGCAAACATGTGCGAAAACCTATCAACGAAATAGCATTTCAATTTATGGTATTTATATTTGAATGGCACTTATCTGAGCTTTTTAATTTCAACTTGATTGAAATGTATTTCTATTCGTATAAGTCTCAGCAACAGCATGATTACCATTTTGGAAGTGACTGGGAGACCGATTCATTAGAGATTTTGTTTTAGTTACCACTGGGGCAAAGCAGCTCTCGTACATAAACCAAGAAGATGGAAAAGTGCACAACTTCGAAGATGTGCTTTTTTTGCTCTAATTAGTTACTAAAGCTTCGTAGTTAAAAAAATTCTAAAGAAATTCTTTAAAAGCAAACCATTACATTCGAGAATTTTTACAAAAGGCAAAAAATCATCAAAAGAAGTTTTTAATCTTTTGTTAGTGTACTTTACACCTAAAACCCGCTAGATTTGATCCCATTGTAATACCATATAGCTAGCCTGTGTTACCTTCAGTCTAGACCGACAGGAATGAAACTGATGGACAACGACGTCTTGTAATAGTCTATGTCTCTGCTTGCTGTAGCCAGGAATGGGTCTTACGACGACGACTTTAAGTTAATGTGGATCCCGCAGAAACGTTGGGAGCGGATATCACAGGGAAAAGAGTTTTCGTTAGACTTTAATTGAGCCACTCTCATAAAATGATACAATGTGTCCGGTGAGACAACTTGTGTTCGCGAAGATGTTCTCAGTGTTACTCCAATCTGTACTGAAAAGAATGCAAGAAGATGGACAATGGCGCCTCTCTGTGGGAAAAATATTTGTACCAATTGTCTTCAACGTACTTGTCCAACGACTGGCTGGTGAAAATGGGAGTTGTAAAATATGTTCCTGAATTGTGAGCGGTGAAAAGTAATCACATCACTTAACTAGAAAAAACTGTTAACAAATTATTTCCTTACAGTACAATAATTTGACTTGTATTAAATGAACCACTACAGGGCAAGTACCTCAAATTTGGATCTGTCATGTAGAAGTGACAGATCCCTTTAATATAAAGTTCCTGAACTCGAACCGGTTGCTTGTTCTTGGGAACCGTTCACGTAACTTGTCTTGTGGCAGGTTCTCTTTCCTCCATGGCTTGTAATGAATGGTTCATATCTATGGTAGCTGTAGTTAATAGCATATCTTGTGAGGATGACTCGATGGTTATGCAAATCACGTAGAAATGTGAAGAACTAAAATTGAAGGGGAACCATTGTAAGCTCGCGTCTGGAAGTTGAAAGGCAAATAAAGGGATTTTTGGTCCGGCTCAATCGAGGAAGAAAAAGGTTCCCGTTCAGACACGTGCAGACTGCACAGCTGTCTTGGAAGGTTGTCAAGGGCGCAATGGTGAAAGGAAGATAAATAGGGATATTCTACGTTTAGAACATGAAAAGGTGATAGAAGGCAGCTAATCACATTAAAACTCGAATGGTGCTCAATAGTCCCCTTCTTAGGAAAGCGAAAAAGGTACTTTGGATATAGTCGAAATACCCAAAAATGGATGACTGCGGTAGAACAGGACACAGAAATTTTCAGTAGAATCTAAAGGACACGAAACTCTATGAAGATGGTTCCTGAAAACTGTGCATTTAGAAACTAAAACGTCTCTTCTTACTAGCATTAGAGAAGGACACGCTTACCGACACATTTTAAATATGAAGACCTCAGCGTGATGAGAATGATTGCTAAAAAGCAGCCAACACAAAATCAGGGGGGTTACTCTGTCATTCGATTCGAAAAGAAAACTGTTCGAATTTGTATCTTATTTACATTACAATTCGAAAGCATTTGTTTTCGATTCGAAATACATAATAATGTGTATACTACTAGTATTAGTGGTTGCAACTAGCTATAATGTAAGAAGTGTGGTCTGTGCCTCATCGTGGTGACAACAGGAGGCAGGCTTCTAGTTGGGTTATCAATGGTCAGGAGAGCTGACTAAACAGTTCGTATGCTAAATTATTTGAGTTCACAACATGGGATGAAAAGCGATGTGCCGTAAGATAGTGACAGATGAACGATGTTATGACATTGGAGGAAAACAGAAGTTTCCTGGTTTGGATACCGTTCATAACGGTAAGACCTGCAACGACTGTTCGGATCATGCATCAGAAATTGAAACGAACCAGAAATTGAAGGATTCATTTTCGACTGAAGGAGAGAGACGATCAAGGTCATCTGGTATAGAATCGGGGTGGAGGTGCTGTTTATTTTCTACATTCAGGCAGAAATTAATCTGGCACCAAAGACTTGGACGTGAGGAACTAAGACGTAGAATGAAACGAAATAACTTACAGGACATAGAACCTTCATCTGACAGAGATGAAAGTTCATAGAAATTATGTTTGCAAACTGTGCCTGCAGGAAACTGAGGTGGCAGCTCACTAGCAATAGACTGAGAGACAGTCTATTATATTTTAATTGGGAATTCTCAGACTAAGTATTTGTTAATTACTACAGATTCAGTGATGAGAATAGAAGTCGATAATTACTACTCGTCTGCCAGAAATCTCTTAAGTCTAGCATCAAAGCCGGTGAAGTGATTGACTGGTGAGTACGTCATCCTAATGGTTGGTTGTACCAACAATAATATGAGCTTGTAAGACGATGAAAATTTTTGGCATATATTTATAAATGCTGAATCTGGAGCGGTATTTAGTGATCGTAGGGTTCGTTGACTAGGTCATTCACTGAGAAGCAAATAGAGTCGAAAAGGGATCATAGAAATTGCTGGCCTGCTTCAGTATCACCTCTACATGAAAGAGAATAATGGGCTCTTTTAATGCTGAGTCTATCTAATCTCTTTTATGATGAAGCAAAGATCTTCCTTCACTGCCTTAAGCATCTTCGTTTTCTTATGTTAAATACCGTAGAACACTGGCATGGTGAAACGCAGCTTCCTCATCACAACAATTTCTAAAATAATTAGTGCTACTAAGATCCAGTCTCGTAGACTAGGTCCCTACCTTGAAATCGGGAGAAATTTCTTTTTGAAAGCAATTATAGAGCGAATTCGCAGATTATTGTTCCATCTAATGTATCGCTATCTCGTGGAGAGATAAACGGCTTTCGCAAAAAAATCCGCATGAATATTGAGTAAATATAACTTCATGCGGTAATAACCGCCTTGATAATCAACAAAAACTACCGCTTCGGTCGCAGCAGGATTGTAAACGACTGATGCTGATTATTGTTGTCTCTCCTGCTTCGAAAAGGTATGATTTTTGTTCGCAATATCCCACTTGGGAGCTCCTTTTTGACATAAAACAGCGCTTTTTTGAAAGGATACTAAATGTGCTAAAATCATGCCTCTTCGTCTTATTGCGTCATCCAATTTTATCATCGTTAAACTACAGACAAATCAAGTCGTCTTTTATTATAAAACGGAAAAGTCCTTCCCAATCAATGCGTGTCTTCTTGAAGTCCTTCTAAAAGGAGGTGTAAATACCACCTTTTAGAAGGACTCGAGTCTGTCTAAGAAAATACGTTATATTAGAAGGGAGAATGAAGGATTATTCTATTTTTAAAATTTTCGTTTTGTTCACCAAAAATGTACTTTAGAAATAACAAAAATTCTCATATTCTTTTTCGCAAGTAATTTGTATATAAAACTAAAACTTACGTACAATAGATATCATACATGCTGCTATTATGCCGTTTATGTTGCAGCTTATTAACTTTTACTTATTCGAAACTATTCATGTCTAATTCCTTCCTAATATAATGGGTGTTTTTTATTGAGGTATAGAACTTTAAGTTGGCATCACTTCTTTAACTGGCGGCCATTTTGTCAGCTGTCAAGTGATTAATATTTAGTTTGGTTTGCCATTTCATCATGAACAGGTTGACAAAAGAACAACGCTTGCAAATCGTGCAAATTTATTTCGAAAATAATGGTTCAGTTCGCGAAGTTTACCGCAAGCTCCGTCCATTTTATGGTCGACATAATCGTCCATCAGAGCAATTAATTCGGTTAACCATGGATCGTTTTCGCACTACGTTTGCTCTATGTGATAATACGCATCCGCAGAGACGTCGAACAGTGCGCACCGAAGAAACAATTGCCGCTGTAGAGCAAAGTGTTGAAGAGGACCCGAATGAATCGATTCGCCACCGTGCACAGCAATTGGAGCTTTGTCCATCAACTTTATGGAAGATTTTGCGCAAAGATATTGGCTTGCGACCTTACAAGATCCAGCTTGTGCAAGAATTAAAGCCGCGAGACCATGCAATGCGTCGTGATTTTGGTGTATGGGCCGAAAATGAGATTGATCTCGATGCTGATTTTCATCGCAAAATTTTGTTCAGCCACCAAGATCGTGTGATTTGACACCATTGGATTATTTTCTTTGGGGATATGTGAAGTCGCTCGTCTACGCCAACAAACCAGAAACGTTAGGGGACTTGGAAGCCAACATTCGTGGCGTTATTGCCAACATACGGCCCCATATGCTCGAAAAAGTGGTTGAAAATTGGACCTGTAGAATTGGCTTTATTCGAGCCAGCCGCGGCGGCCACATGCCCGAAATCATATTTAAACATTAATGGCATAAAATTATCCTTTCAATAAAGCCAAATTGATGGACATTAAAACGATTTTCTTGTGTTTTATTTCAATTCGAAGTTCTATACCTCTAAAAAAAACACGCTGTACATGTACATACAAAAATTTTAGATGAAAGGAAATAATTCGAAATAAAAAATTAATCAAAAGTACAGAAGCCGCCATAAAAAGCCGAGATTAAAAAATGTACCTCCATTTGCTATTTGAAACCCTTTAAAATGGCATTTTTAGAAGATTTTTTGTCAGGACTTCCAGAAGAAGCGATAGGAAGGCCTTCCTCGTATTGACAACATGTGTAAAAAACATATGAAAATGGAATGGAGCGTGAAGTACCTCTCTTTCCAAAATAATGTGTAAAGGTGCCGTCTATAAGGCCTCCACACTGCTTTCTTTTACCGCTGGGTAATAATGCTTTAAATGTGTTTAGGGTTTTATATGTGTTAGTGCTTATTTGAAGCAGTGCATGCGACAATTCTTTAGAACCTACTTTGTTAAAAACTTGTTTTTTTTATTTTTAAGTTCGTGTTGAATAGCTTCCAACTAACTTCGTAATTTAAGCAATATGAAGACTGAGATATCTCTGTCTTCTTTTTGAGCATCTTCGAAATACATATTTTTTGCTGGGTATAGATAATTCTTTATGAAGATTTCCTATAGTATATTAGATGCTTTGAAATGGTCTTATGTTTTGGAACATATTCGGAAAAAGAGGAATGCCACAAATTCTTATAATTTGCATTCAAAACTTCTTATAAACTTACTTAAACTCCCTATGTCCGTCTCGACTAAAAGATTTCTCAGCAAAGTGGCTGCTGAAAAAAGACTGATTCAAAGGTTTTTCTTACTATATGCCAGCTGTCTTTTGTAATTTGACACTTTTCATAAATCTTAATCTTTTTTATCCGATTGTATATAAACTTTTAAACTTCTTCCCGTAACTAGATCCAAGCATAAAATAAACTCCTTACCTACAATATTTAACAACACCTACACATCGTTATAAAGGAAACTAAATCAACGAAAAATACAAAAATAGAAAATAGATTTCATTTAACGAATTAATTAATCAATATTGCATGCACTTAATACGCCCAGTAGCTGACATGTGAACACTATCAGCAAACACCACCACCACCGCCACCACCTAATACGAGTAAACAACGAACAAAACAAACGACTGAACCAACAACAAAGTAGTAAACACTTTAGTCACTCAAAATAACTTAACGCATGTAAGTAACGGTTTGCTGAAGACCAGACAAACCACAGTTTTTAAACGAAGTACCAATAAGCGAACATTTGGACATTTCACGTGCAACCAAAATACTATCACACACTTTTAGAGCTGTAGCAGCATTATAGCTCCATGCAACTAAGTATGAAATCGTATATGTACCGCGCAGACTCAAAATGTTAGCAATGATATATGTTTATAATTTGTTAAAAACATTGTCAAGTAGCTGGAGAAGTTTAAACAAAAATGCCAAATTAGGTGGCACATGCGCACATTAGATGACAATAACAACAGCGGCAACAGCGAACTAATGGAAAAACATGGGCGACAACTTCAAAATCACTTGGCAACTGCAACACGAAAAAGGTGTAATCGTGTGTAGTATGAGTGTGATTACGAGAAGGCATCAACTTGAATGTTACTTTTTGTTTTCTCAACCTTATCAAGTGTTTAAAGTGCATTTTCATCTTTGTTTGGAGTTTTATGCTTAAGGGACTGCAAAATACTATTTACTTGTCTCAATTTGAAGAGTATAGAAACACTTGCATTAAACACATTAACACTTATTGCATTCGAATTTAGGCGCTTGATAAGAAAACATGATGTTGGGTTGGGAAAGAAGGAGTTTTTAGTTACTTCTAAAGGAAACTTGGCCTACATTCCATGTTCCAAGGAGAGGCATCCCAACAAAAGTATTTTATTTTCATACAGTTATTATGGGAAGGCGCAGATTCCATTTCACCTCGCTTTATCGTTGCTGAAGGGGAGTTTTATCCCTTTTTTAAGAAAGGACCAAAAAGACCCATACAAGGAACAACAAGAGGCTTAAAATGTACCACAAAAATGCTTTTCGTAGTGTTTTACATAAATGTGTGAATACATCCTATGCTGTAAACGTAAAGCTTACAAGATTTTCTATGCTTAGTCAGTATAACTATGTGCAAGAGGTGGGAAGTTTAACTTCCCCTAAAATGAGTCCCAGTTAATTTTTTTGTATACAGTGTATTCATAGGAAGTCATATCTTTCAGGTTGATACCGTCATAAAGTAGCTTCAGCATATGATAGAAAGTAAACAACAAAAGAAGACCATTAATAAACCTTCTGATATAGTAGTGAAAGTCTAGATTCAATAATAAATCATGAGTCCCTACACTTCGATATGCAGTGAACACTAACAACAGTAATAGTGTTTGACTTTTAATAAACAATAAAATCTACAAGTTGACGGGAAAACATTTTATATTTTGAGCAAATGTTTCTTATTAATCTGCTGGTGGACCCTGCGTCTGATCTTTGTTAAGCACAGTCACTTAACGATAAACGCATCGATAACCGATAGAAGCTCAGTCTTTTAATAGCTGAGGTTTCCACTGGTAATAACCGCATTCGCTAAACTGCTTGATAGGAAAATTTCAAGAAATACGAGTTGCTGTCACCTGCTAATAGTCTCGTACTTTTACTGCTGCTTTAACGCTTCAACAACAATAGCAACACTTGTTGTAAATTTTTTTTTAATTTACTTAAGCTTCTGTTGTAGTTGTTGCTTTTATATTAAGTCATTGATTGGGCTGTGTTGGGAAGCACCTTAGAAGCTAAACTCCTCTTCGTTGGCGTCGCCAACTTTTGTCATGGTAATTGTAGACATTTTATCTACACGACTAATTTTAAACCTTTATGCATAATGTTTACGTGTTTGTAGTTAAATTTGTTATCTAAAACCAAGTCGCATTGTAGCTATGAGTGTTTATTGTTACTAGTTCCGTTGTTGTGTTAAAATTAAATCTATGTGTGTGGCCAATTGTTAGATAATTATAGTAGCATTATTCGCACCGAAACGTGTATGTTATATCGGAATTTGCTGCTATATGTCGTGGAAACAATTATCACTGAGCTGGGGGACGTGGCATGACTTTCCCAACATATAGATAGAAGTTTGTATTTTTTGTAGTTTTATTAAAAAGAAAGTGAAAATAATGTCGAAATTAGACAAAATAGTTCGGTTGATCTTTCTATTCAATATTTTTAATTGCTCGTTATTCTATTAAGCCATTATTGAACTCATTCGTATATCTTCTTGCCTGTCTTTTCGCATACGAAAAGTGAGATAAAAATTCGAAATCTGAGCCCATCTTTAAATAAAATCAATAACGAAGCAATTTTATCAACTCTCCTCCCAGATATTCTATTACAGAAAGTCAGCATAGTATATTTTTTAATTCAATTGGCCCACGGATTTTGGCCGCCGGTGACTACAACGTTAAGCATACGTTCTGGGGATCTCGTCTTATCACTCCAAAGGATCGCGTAATTTGCTGGGGTAATACGGAATTAACAAACTACCCAGGAAAAAATAGTCGAGATTTTGGAAGCAGTACAAATTTTTCCTGTTATACAAATGCGCTTCATAGTAGCAACAAATGTATTGCCTGAATATAAGCAATAATGTATGGCAAGGAACGCTTAAGCTTCTTATATTTTTCTTTTTCGTCCATTTAAAAAACAAATTGTTGCACATTCACTTACAGTTGTGCATTCAAGGAAGCGCTACTGTAAGGCAGAAATTATAAAAATGTACATTTTGCGAAGAATGACAATGAGCTACGAACCTAAAAAGACAAAACAATAGTATGCGGCAAAGTATTAGAGCCAAGAATTCCTCTTTAAGCTTCTTAGCGCAGCACATTGTCATAGGATATGAAACAGAGTTTCCCTTTTCTCAATAGTCGCTGTAACCTGGAAATATTCTTGTAGCATAAGTTCCAATATTACAGTAGCCCATTACCATTTCTATTAGTTGTACCATACGACCTTTATCAAAACTGAGCTAATCACGAATTTTGCTCAGGTCATAGTGATGGCACGTATACCTAGACAGTCGACAGATCCTTCGTTTTCCGCACCTTCGCTGAAGAAATTTGTATGATTGGAGTTGCACCGACAATTTGTTATAGGGGAGTAATTGTGAACTGGCTGATCATTGAGTTGTCCAATGTCACCACCAATTCCATCCTAGCACGCTTATGGCAAAGAATTGACATGTAATGCTCAATCTGACCGCCGAATAAAGAACCAGTTGATTTGTGAAGGTGTCCACTGGAATCCAAAATGCTTTCTTCAGATTAGACATGAGCAGAGCTGTTATCAGAACAGCTCCCAGTCAGAATATCTTCTCAAGTGCTCTGCGATAACAGTCTTTCTGTAAAGCATCCTACAAGATAAATGCAGCATGAAATAATAAAGACTTAAGTAGCGCTTCAAAGATCCAGTTAGTCCCTCAAGATTTTATTCCCCAGTTTCGACCGATTACTCTCTTGCACGTATATATAGCCACAAGTGCCTTATGCACTTTCAACTGGATATTTAGATTCCATGACAGATTGCTATCTAAAATTTTATCCTAGATTTCCAGGGTTATCCCTATAAGATTACGAGGCCGAAACCTTTGACCTTATACGTCCTGACGAAAAGTATCAATTCAGTTTTTGCTGTATTAAGACCAAATCCGCAAGTAATGCGCCATTCACTTAGGAGAACCAGTGCAGATTCTGTACACTTAAATATTGTATTCAGGAAGTAAGCTAAGAAAATGCGTAATCTGCTGATGTCACAAAAATCTTACCCAATGAGTTAAATTAAACAAATCCAACGTTGTAGGATGATGTACAGTCTGACAGCACATTCATACACACAAGAATATTTGCTACGAATAGGACTAGCAGAGTGGAATGTATGCAGAACACGAAGTGAGCACAACGAATCCGTGCAACTAGTCCTGTGCCAATATAATGTTTTTACAATTACATATTATACTCATTATAAGAAGTGACCGCTGAACCAATGCCTGAACCACACTACATGGCACGAAAATGCTGACCAGATCTGGTTCACTGACGTGTCCAAACATGAAAATGAAGATATGGTGGCAGGAATATACGGCCCTAATTTCCAAAGGGTCATTCCTATGGGTAAATACTCTACGATTTTCCAGGCAGAAGTCTATGCCATCCTTATTTATGCTAGAGAATACTTGAGGAGAAAGCGTAAGGGTATCCGTATCTACTTGACGTCAGACAGCCAGGCAGCGCTCAAGACCTTAATCTCTTGAGACAAGGTCGGGTGTTGCATGGATTGTATTGCATCTCTAAATGAACTTGGCACTCGAAATAAACTGACTGGGTGCCTGGCCATGAAGGCCATGCTTGAAACGAACGGGCTGACTCCCTACCCAACAGAGGTGCCCAACGTACGGCTATAGGACTGGAATCCTACTTTGACATCATTTATGATTCATACATTTATGATCCAATTTCGAAATTTCTTTGTGTATTTGAAAGATTTAGTTACATACTGGTCCTGTTGCTTTTTTCTTTGTTGTCCGACCGTGCTCTCTGTTTGGTGTCGGGGTTTTTGCAAGCATTATTGATTAATTAATACGATCACGATACAGATTGCACCCGCTAGAAAGCTAAGAACTTGGTCAAAATTCCAGCAGCTTTATTTTTGTAAATAAAGAACCCAGATGGTTCACGCTGCAGTGTTTCAAGTTATCTACTGAAGCAGCTCTTCGTTTTAATCTACTTCAAGGATAAAGTTCAGTAATTCCGCTTTTATATGTATTTATGAGCCGATTTAGAAAATTATTTTTGTATATTACAGGATATATTCCCCGATTGGTGCTGTTGCTTGATTTTTTCCTTATTTTGGCGGACATGTCCATCTGTCCTTCTTTCTAATATGAAGTCGGGTTTTTTAAGAATTATTGCATAAGTAGCTCGAGAATAACAGAGATTCCACAACGTTAGAAAAGTAAGCAGTATGTAATAAATATAAACTTCTTGCCTGAATGTCAACAAATTTCTTATTATAAAGGTTGTAAATACCTGTCAACGAGACAAATAATGTATAAAATACACACACCTCGAACTTGAACACATGTTAGAAGGCATGTATGGCAACATAATTAGATAACATTGGAATACGATACAACAACAAAAACAACTTGATAAAATAACAACAATATAGAAATATTTATTTTTCATGTTCTTCATTGTTTGTAATCAATTTGTTTTGGAATATTTTTGCATTTTGCCACATTAAAACTAAAACGACAACAGAAACGAAAAAAAGACCTCTGCTAAACATTGTCCATAATAAAATAATCAGTCAAGCCAATGGCCAGTCAACCAGGAGAAATTCCTCCTCTCTAGTGTTGTTGTAGTTGCTGTTTCTGTTGCTTGTTAATGTTGTCGTCGTCGTCGTCGTCGTCGTTGGAGCCATTAGAGTGCCTTGTACAACACAATACGAGCGTGTATCTTTTAGTTGTTGTAATTAACATGCGTATGTTGTCAGCGGATATGTTGGCTATTGTTTTTGTACTCATTGCTGCTGTTATTTGAATCTATTGTCGTTGTAAATTTATACACACCAATAAATGGTTTTTCTATGTTGTTGTTTTGAATTTTTTTTCTTTTTTTGTAAAAAAAAAATTGTCAGCAGAAATTGTTTGGCACCGGTGTGCATTCGTACGTCCCAGTATGAATTTTCTATTGTTTAAATTCGAAAAATGCTTCATTGCACATTCCGTTTGGTCGAAAGTAATTTTATAAATAGATTTTTTTTTTACATTTATTTTTAGTTGCTATTAAAACGTTTTTGTACGGCCAACGATTTATTTTTAACAATCACAGACAGTCAACAATCAATTTATAAAAAAGTAAAAAATAAATTTAAAAAACATGATTGAAAATAAAAAAAACATGCAACACGCCGGAAACGGTGTATGTAGCGGTAATTTA
The DNA here is from genome assembly GCA_956483635.1 of Panzeria rudis. NCBI lineage: Eukaryota > Metazoa > Arthropoda > Insecta > Diptera > Tachinidae > Panzeria > Panzeria rudis. Next base: position 145,180,855 of record OY101448.1, on the reverse strand, counting down.
CATTTAAACTTTAGACATTTTTAAACACCAAACAGAAGTAGATTTAATTATGGAAGCGAAAAAAATTTTGTTTTGTTTAGCAAATTAATTTAATTTGAAAAATTACTCGTATATTTTGTCTTCCTTTATCGTTGGTTTGCCATTGTAAATGGGTTGCTGTCATTTTTAATTGTTGTGTTATTTTGAATTCTGATAATTGGTTTTGCAGTTATTGACACCAAAATGCTTTAAAAGGAACTTCCTTATACATTGATATGAATGATGTGCTACAAAAATGAATATAAAAAAATATTTTCCACTTTGGCAATTTCTATACAGAAATATTAATTTTATTATCTGATACGCAACACAAAACTAACTTCTAAACCATAGTGATGTCACAGGTTTCAAAACTAAGCAGAATAAAATTAACCATGATGTAATTTTATTTCAAAGTATAAGCAAAGGTGTGAGGTGAATGGTGAAAAAAGGACATATCACAGAAATGGTTACGTTTTAACCATTTTCGCAATGCATCCTCGCTTTCTTCAGTCAATTTAATTAGCTTGTGGCAAACGAAATAGGGTAATCCCCCAATCGAGATCTGGATTAGAATTTGCTGGGATTATTATTATTACTTTCTTTACATCCTATAAGGATCATAAGGCCATTACAAATTCTCCCATTTAGATCTATATAATGTCAGCGATAATGCCTCCAGCTAATGTCTTGTAAGGCAGCTTCTTTCTCAATTCGTAGTCGCCATATGTGGGCCGGTCGACCATGCCTGCTGCTCCCTTGAGGATTTCACTCTATTGACGTTTTTGTAATAAACTTCATTGGACTTTCTCAGCGAGTGCCCAATCCATCTCTATTTCCTTCTTCGAGCTTCCACTATGATTGCTGTTTAGTGTGTTGTTTGAAATTATAGCTAGCCAGAATATGCGTAAGATTCTTTGCAAGCATCTAACGTTTTTTTTCAACTAGTGCTTATTTCGTGAATAATAACACTTAGCTTACGTCTAATTTGACAGATAATTAGTTTTATCCTTCCGCTGAACGAATATGGTTGTGTATACGCTTGAACATCGCTGGGAAATATTGCGACATTACTTTGAGAATCATGGTAATGTTGCAGAATGTGTGCGAAAATTGCGTACGGATTTTGGAAGAAGAGAAGCACCGTCAGCTCCGTATGTTCGTTATATCGTGAAAAAAAGTGAAAGAAACTGGCAACCTCATCGATAAACCAAAGCGTGAAAAGCCAAAACAGTGCGTACAGCCGAGAATATTGCTGCTGTGGCAGAAAGTGTGCGTGAAGCGCCATCAACATCAATTCACCATCGTTCTCAACAATTGAACATTTCGGAGACATCATTGAGACAAATTTCGCATAAAGACCTTGGTATGACGCCATACAAAGTCCAATTGGTTCAGGAGTTGAAGCCAACTGACCATCCAATGCGTTTTCGCTTCGCTAAGTGGGCCTGCGATCGACTTACAGAAGATGCCGATTTTGCCACAAAAAATATCATCTTTTCAGATTAAGCTCATTTTGATCTTGGCGGGTATGTAAACAAGCAAAATTGTCGCATTTGGGGCACAAAAAACCCGCACGCATACATTGAAAAGCCGACGCACCCAAAACGAGTCACTGTTTGGTGCGGATTTTGATCCAGAGGCATAATTGGGCCATTTTTCTTCGAAAATGAGCAAGGAGTGGCCGTTACAGTCAATGGCGATCGTTATCGGGCCATGTTGAACGAATTTTAGTTCACAAAAATTTAAGAGGAGGATATTGGCAACATTTGGTTTCAACAGGACGGCGCTACGTGCCACACAGCCGAAGCTACACTCGATGTTTTGCGCCCTGTTTTTGAAGATCGCATTATAGGCCGCATAGCTGATGTCGTTTGGCCACCTCGGAGCTGCGATTTAACACCGTTGGACTATTATTTGTGGGGTGCCGTCAAAGATAAGTGTTACGCCGACAATCCAGAGACAATTGACGCTTTAAAGGACAATATTCGTGAAGCCATTGGTGAAATACAGCTGCACACAATCGATAATATGCTTAAAAATTGGACCCATCGTGTAGGCTACTGCATGGCCAGCCGAGGCAGCCATTTGAATGAAATTATTTTTCATTATTAACCGGAAGGATTGTACTTTCAAATAAAAAAAGAAATTTGAGAAAATATTCAGTAGTTTTTTTTATAGCATGTCCAAAAAAAAAGTTATCTGGCGGACCCTTTACCTGAACTGTTTTTATATCTTGGCTTGATGATGTGCATGATACGCATCCGCATACATAGAATTCAACCGGGTAAACAATTGATTTCCAGCATTTGTTCTGTTTATATCTGCACTCGAAATACCGGATGACGTTAAAATACTTCCGAGATACCATAATGATATCACGCTTTTCAGATACTGGTTGTTAATGTAAAGCCAATTGGTGTTTCCTGTGTTGACTCGCATGATCCTTGTTTTGGCGATGTTTACCTTGAGAACTGCTCTGGATGCTCTTATTATTCATTTATTCTGCATATCATCGAATCTACGTGATAAGAGACAGATGCCATCTGCATAGTAAAAGTATTTCACGTTTTTATTTAGACCCCAAGTTATTCCTGTATCTGTCGACAGAGCTCTTTGCAGTATACAATTAAAGACAATCCTTGTCTAACTCCGGATATTGATCGGGTGACTGATATATCCGTGGTGGAGGAAGCGTCATCTTGTGTTCGTGTAGAGAGCTTTTATAACGTCCACAATTTTTCTGCGTATTCCTTTACCCACAGAAAAAAATTTTTTAAATACAATTAATTTTTTTGTTATATCAATTAAATGATTTTGAACCTACAACGATTTTTGTAAATACAATTACGAAATTGTAAGTTAAATGAAAATCAGAAAAAAATTTTAACAATTTTGTTGTTGATTTTAAATTTATTTCAATTAAGATTATTGTTATATCAACAATTTGAATTGTTGATTTTACGAACAAATTTTAAATATCATAATTGTTGTACTAATAATGTTTTTATACAATCACAATCCCCGAAGCGTCTTTTAACTTGTCTGCGAAAAACACTAAATGTCTTTGGGTGGAATCGAACCGGCGACCTCTGGCCTAAAATACTAACGTTCTTACCTCTCAGCTACAGAGCAATTGGTTATTAAAGACGCAAATAATGAATACACACAAATCGTGATTTGCTTTGTTTCATCTACATGTGTGCATTCATTTGTTATATCAACAATGATGATTATTCATTTTTTCACAATACATAGCAAAAGATTTGGTTAGTTCAGTTTGTTGAAAAAATTTCTGTGTTTGTCGTATCAACAACTCAATTGGTAATATTAACAATATATATGTTTGAATTTGAATTACATATTAACAATTGAAATTGTTAGTTGCAGTTTGATGATATTTTTTTCTGTGTAGTTAAGAATTATGTTCAATAAAATAATGTTTCTGAAAGAAAGACTAAGACATGCTTTACGTCTGAAGAGCCCAGGTTCGTATCGCAGACATATCAAAATTTTGTTTAATTTATATATTTTTTATAAGTATATTTTAAATACATTTGTTAAAGTTAATTATAAATGTTTTATTTATTCAACTAATTCGCTTATTAATTAAAAAATTTATAATTTTTTATAAATTTTTATTATCGATATAGCGGAATTCTTTATCACAGGAAATTAAAAAAAAATTAATTGAATACCGGGTTTTTTGTTATCAAAAAAGAAACTTGTTTTTTTTCTGTGCATGAAAGTGTGTTCCGGAAAGTGCCAAGGTATCAATATCTTTCCCAAAATCTATGAAAGCTATATAAAGGCCATTCTACGGACTGTTCAACGGCGGTTCTTAGGCTGTTTAAGTGATCAGGGCAATATTTTTGTGGGCGGAAGCCCGCCTGCTTATTCGCAAATCTGGATTGAGTGTCCGTAAGACTGCTCTTAATTATTTGGACAATTTGTTCGTGATTTCCATTAGAGTAACGCAACGGCAGTTTTTACACTTTATAAGCCGCCTTTTTTATGTTAATTGAGGGCCTTAAAAGCAAAGGGGGTACAAGTGCAAAAAATTTAATTCTAATTGAATCCAAATTGATTATTAGGCTAACGTTATATTCAGAAAGAATTGCGCATGATTAATATTCCAAGGAACAAGGGAAATATTAACATCAGCTTAAGTTTTCAACGTACACAGCAGAACAGAGTAGCGCCACTTTCGGATGCCGCTTCACTTCCATCGTCAGTGCTCACGTGTATTTTGCTTATCACCAATTGTCAGGTGGCTCTGTTGAATGTGATTTCCATTCTTATATATACAACTTTTTCGTGAATACGAGAATACGAGAATTGCATTCACTTTCAAGTTGATATTAACTGCATTTTCCCAGTGTTGCCACTGGTTTATTTTTCTTCATTCCTATTTTTCTGATTTTTGTTCTACTAAAGACAAACTTTTTTTGTTTGATTTTATACTTAAGCATATATACTTGCGAGAGCCGCAGCTAAGCATCACCCAGAAAAACGACTGCTTCGGCTGAAGCAGGATTGTAGGCGAGAAAATCTAGTTGTTGTTGTTTCTCTGCGAAAATCGCTTCGAACGGACATGGTTTTTGTTCGTGATGCCCTACTTTAGAGGTCTTGTTTTACTAACTTCGTAATTTAAAGAATATGAACACTGAGAGATATCAGCCTTCTATATGAGCATTCTTGGAAGAGCTTCAAGATATCACATGTGGAAGGCATACAAGTTTTCTACTCCTTTCAGAAAGATGACATATTTTAGTCCAAAGGCTTTTCGCCACCATTAATGTGATAGTAAGCCATTTGTATAAATTTTCAGCCCGCTATATTGCGGCTTAAGGCAAGTATTTTGTCCCTCTTCTAAGAAAGGGACAATGAGATACTTACAGCAAAGATTCATAAAACTAAAATGTTCCAAAAAAATGTTTTCTCGTAGTGCTTTACATAAATGTGCTTTACAACATTCTCAATGCCGGAGGGGGAGGAGGAGGGGAGGGAGGGGAAACGGGATATCCCCCCCACACCAAAACGACTACAATAAACCCAATTTTTATTGCGTTTCTAAAAGAAGTTTTGCAAAATAGTATGTTTTAGTTTGAAGTTCCCCCTAAAAGCTCAATCAGGGCTTACATCGTCACATTCGTGATCGTATCGGCAATCGTACTAAAATGAATTACGTGACACATCAATCGTATAAGCTGTATGGGATTATAGTACGCTCACGTATGTCATAATCCGAAAATGGCGTTTTTACGTGACGAGTTGGACGTTCACGGATGTGACGATTTGAACCCTGGATTCGTGCCGGGTGTAAAGTAAGGATTGCTCTTCCTTTGACATCTTTGCCCTTTGATTGACATCTTCCCAATTTAGAATATATATTTTTTAAGAACAACATTGTAATGCTAATGAAGATTAGCAAACTTTTAATAAGGATCATCGTGTGTTAAAATTCATAGCAAAGTAAAAAACATGTAGCTCGTATTAAAACAGAAACAATAAGTTCCGTAAAAATAAGTTCTGTGAATTATTAGTGTTTACATTTAACAGATGATTTCAATTATTATTAAACTTTATTGTTTTAATTGCACTTAATAAAATTCAAAAATAATTTATGAATTTAAAACATATGTACGTATTGTGAATTAACAGATAAAAAAATAACTCACAGTGCACTTTTTCGATACTTTGACTACAGGATACGCTGGCCTTGCACGCCATTCCTGGAACTTCAAGCTAATTTCAATCAATTTGACAAGAGTTATTAAAGTTATTTAAAAAAAACACTTTTTTGTATTTTTTCCAACCATTTAATCGATTTATATGAAATTTACGTTTTCTTTCAGTGCAAAAAATTAACTAGTCCTGAAAATCGATTTGATAAGAACTTTTGTTAGCTGGTAGCCTAGAAATGAACTGATATTTTCCCTATCAAGAACTTGGTCGTCATTTTGATCTAAGGACTTTTAACTGCCGTAATTTTTGAATAGTAACTTGGCCTTATTTTCACATTTATATTTTGTGCGGAATCATTTTGCAAGATGACATAGTTTTTATTTATCGCTCAATGTACCAAAAACCTATACTGTGCGACGTTGCGCCAACGAAACAAGTCAAGTCATTTTTCAAAACTCTGAAAACGTTTTGACCTAAACAATGATTTATTTTAGGCAAGTAAGAGTAAAATAGGTATAAACGATGTAAGTATGTATCTATTCTATTTTAATAAAAAGATCATAATAGAGGTATGATTAATAGAAACTTGATTTGCTGTTATAAAAATATAAAAATTGCACATGACTTATTTTGTTGGCGCAGCATCTAAACGAATAATTTTTAGTAAATAAAAACGGAAGCTAACGTAAAACAATATACGATATTAAAAAGGAAAATCCAACACTAAAAAATACAATTTACAGAATATAAATTTAAATTTAATACAAAATTTCAGAAATCATTTGCAATGTGGTTGGCAGATGGAACATGTTAATAACGTTCACAAGAAAATTATTTATTTGTATACACAAATATATTTCATGTACGGACATATTGACTCGTACTGAATTGTTTATAGAGATAAAGTCTGTGCATTTGGGAAAAAGTAACGAATTGTGAAAGCGATGTATATAGTTCTAAAACATTTATTCGCTTTCAAACTTTTAATTTGTTTACGATTTTTTTTTTGGAAAACCAGATATGATCAGCACATTTTAATAGAAATGACAGGCACCAACATACGGAAACATGCTCCAATTGCAGATGTAATATAATCTAGTCAAAATGTTTACATTTGTTTCTGTTTTGTCAAAGTACTATCCTATATTAGCTTCAATCTAGAGATTTTTTAAATAGAATTTAGAAGTTAAATAAAATAGCTTGCTATAATAAAAGTTCACTTTGGAGAAATAGCAATTTGTATATATCATTTAAAAGTTACCCTCCCAAAATTTTAAGCTGAATCTGCGTCTGTTGACATCAGACTTAGGTTTTTGACGTTTCAGTTGGGCCTCTACGTACCCTACACTGAAAAAATTTTGCTTCATAAAACCAATGAAACAATTTCATTCGATTTTTTCATTAATGTAATGACAATTTCACAAATCCAATGAAAATTTTATTGATATTATAAAAGAATTTCATTGCTTGAATAAAAATTTCATAAAACCAATGAAAAGTTTCATTACTATTGTGAAAGAGTATCGTTGGTTGAATTTTAGTAAAATTTTCATGCGATGAATTTTAATAAAACTTTTCTTTTGATTTATGAAATTGTCATTCAACTAATGAAATTCTTTTACAATTGAGTTATGAATTTTAATCGAACTGTATGGTTTTTATACAAAGTTATTTAATTAGTTCATTTTTAATTTAATGTTTCGATCAAATTATTTTTTATTTAAGAAAGAAGTTCTAATGCATGTAAATATTGAACATTCAAGGAAAAATTTGGATGTACGAAAGGCTAAATTGATATCAGATGTTTCGAGACCACCACAGTCTTCTCATCAGAGCCCTTTTACCTACACTACCAACGACGGCAGCAACAACACCCTGGCGAAAATCGAACTTACTTTAGTAAGCTCAATCAACAGATTTTGTCGCCACCTCGCGGCGAGCCGTACCTATTAATGAACTTTTGTAAAGGTTCGGAACTTCACTAACTGTCTTTTCTTTATCATGTTCAACTATTTTGAAGCTTTTTTTGATTTCTGTCTTACCAGCGTGAAACACCATCGATATTTTCAATGCTGGGATTTTTGAATATTCAATATTTACATGCTTTAAAATTTCTTTCTTAAATAAAAAATAATTTGATCGAAAGATTAAATTAAAAACGAACTCAAGCCAAACTAATTAAATTCTTTAATGAAATTTATTTCATTGGTTTTATGAAGCAAAATTCTTTTAGTGTATGACATACACCATTTTCGTCGTAGTTTGAACTTTAACAACACAATTAATTAAATAAAAAGTTTTAGGAATTGAAATCAGATTTTAATTTTTGCTTTGCATGTTTCGGTAATCAAAAATAGTGTTTGTTCAAATCGTAAAAGAAGATTTTTCGATAGTCATCCTGAGTTTATATTTACCTCTTTATCAATCATTTAATAAAAAATCTAAATATGTGTATGGATATTCCAAAAAAAAAATTAACAACTTAAATTTTTTTTTTAATTTTAAGTTTCGAAATTAAAAATTTATGAGCTTTAGGTAGAGCAACATTTGCGTGCATGTGTTAAAACGTTCATACTCATGTTTCAAATATTTTAGCTGGAGCATATTGGGGCCCATTCACTGATGTCTTGTCTATTAATGGTTTTTATTAGTGTAGCTATTGTGCCCAACAGCCGCGTGTGCGGCCTATTAAATAATGTCAAAAGTGTTAGAAGATTGTTTTTTCTTTTATATGAAAAGTGGAAAAACATATGCAAACTATCAGAAATATATAATTTTTAAGAAATGAAATGTAGTAAAAAATAACTCAAGGCATTTTAACGAAAACAATATTGAAAGGGGAGAGATTTTCTTAGAATTGGGATCTAGGTGGGATATGACAGTTTTTTTCTTTTTTTGCTTAATTATTTTTTTATGATGTCAGACATGTGTACGCAACATAATAATGATTTACACATTATTCGCTTTGCGTCATTTCGATTCGGAAAAAGTTCATATGTTGTTTGTGATGGCTTATACACACAGAAAAATTTGATAGTAAAATCGTCGACAACCAAGATAATTTTAAACTTTTTGGTAGTGATTTTGCTTCATAGGTGTTTCATGTTAATTCAACATGATTTTCAATAATCTTGAAAAAACATTTTTTTCCTTTTGAAATAATTATATTTCATGTTGATATAATATTCCAGTATAATTAAATCAAAATGAAATTGATATTGAAATAATACGAAAAATCATGTTGAATCAAAGTTATTTCAAGTTTAAGCAATGTTAATTTGATATTGAAAGAACACGAAGAATCATGTTGAATCAAAGCTATTTAAAGTTCAAATAACGTAAATTTGATCTCGAAACAACAAGAATAATCATTATTAATTATTTTAATTACGTGATGTGTATTAGCATAGGCATAAAAAAAAATTTGTGTAGTAGTTGGCTGCCCCAGCCAAAATTTGGCCACTTGGTTGGTAGTCAACGCGCTAAACACTGCAGCCACAACAGCTTCAAACTTTACTTTAGATATACACTAAATAAATACATAACATCGTATGCAATATGAATTTCATTTTAATTCAACATGATTTAATTGATGATTTAACATCAAACATATTTGAAATTAAAGTTATGCTCGTGTCGATTTAAAATGAAATGTAACAAAGTTGTTTTAACAGTGAAAAATATTAAATCAAAGAGATTTAAGGCTGATTTAATAACTTTCCGTTCGTAATGACTATGAAAAAGCAGGAAAGTTTTGCTGGCAATGCGATGTCTGTCGGCTATTAGCCGGCTATATAAAAGAATAAACAACAACAAATTATTGCCAGTAAATTTAATATGATTTCCAATGAAAAATGCGACATGTTGATTTTACATTCCTTTTTTTCTGTGTGTATGGATGTTGAAAAATTTCAGGCAGAGATATCCAGTATAAATGGCGTATAAAACACTCTTATAAAACTTTAGGCTTTTCGATGTACAAAGAATATCTTGCTCATCAATATAGTGTTAAGTTAAATACAGTAAAAATTTACTTACTACTAGACTGGAAAAACAAGGTTATTGTATAAGATCCTTAACATTGGTTTTCTACCTCAGAAAACGGTCCATAACACCATGCAATAAAATGAAACTTTTGGCATGACCTTTGATCACTACTAAATTTTTTCGATGTCTAACAAAAAAACAGTCGAAATTTAAAATTCTATGGAAACGTGTTTTTTAATTTTTTAACTTGGGAAAAGTTAGCACAATTTTATTTAAAAAAAGTCACCATTCTATTTTATATTTTATATACCCAATGTTTCGGCAATACATATTTTTTTATGCAAAATTGGAAAATATTTATTTGTTTTCAAATTTATAAAAACTTAAAAATGGCAAAAACTTACCATTTTTATTAATTAATCATAAAGCCGCATATACTTAAAATAAAATAAGCTTTATTTCATGAAAATCGATGGATAAATATTTCTGTTATTCATAATACAGTGAAGTAACCTAAGATTTATTTACACTCTACAACAAAATCAATTTTTTTTAATAACAAAGTTCTAACGACTGATTCTTATAGGGGCCACCAAAAAAATACATACGCGTATCGGAGTTTTAAAAGTTTATATATGGGATATTCCTTTTAGGGGGAGTTAAATATCCACCCTTTTGCACATAGTTGTACAGTCTCGGCATAGAATATCTTGTAGGCCTTACGTTTAACGTATAATATAAGATTTTCATATATTTTACATATTCATTTTACATATTCATATATGGCTGATTCTCATTTCTCATTATTTTTCTTATAATGGGTGATTTTATAAGAACTATCGGAAAGTAAAAAAAAACACATAAAATTCAGAAAAATGCATGAAATATTTATTTGGATCGATAGTTGGGTCGATATAATTTAATGTTTGAAGATTATTTCATGCAAATGTTGGCCGCGGCTGCGCCTCAAATGGTCCATCCGCTTAGTCCAATTTTGGCATACTCTTTCCAACATTTCGGCCGGTATCTCACGAATAATGTTGGCAATGTTGGCTTCCAGTGCGTCAATCGAAGCGGGCTTGTCGCTATAGACATTAGCCTTAACATAGCCCCACAAAAAATAGTCTAGAGGCGTTAAATCGCACGATCTGGGCGGCCAATTGACTGGTCCCAAGCGTGAAATAAACTGTTCACCGAACTCGCCTCTCAATTGGTCCATTGTTTCGCGTGCTGTGTGGCATGTGGCACCGTCTTGTTGAAACCACATGTCATGCAAGTCAAGCTCTTCCATTTTGGGCAGAAAAAAGTTTGTTATCATCGCACGGTAGCGCTCACCATTCACAGTAACGTTGTGATTCGCATCATCTTTGAAGAAATACGACCCAATGATGCCGCCAGCCCATAATCCGCACCAAACGGTTGTTTTTTGTGGATGCATTGGTAGCTCTTGCAATGCTTCTGGCTGCTCTTTACTCCAAATACGGCAGTTTTGCTTGTTCACGTATCCATTCAACCAGAAATGAGCCTCGTCGCTGAACACAATTCTTCGATGCGATGAACTTTCTTAACAGAGCACGCATTTTGGTAATAAAATTCAATAATTTGGAAGCGTTGTTCGTTTGTAAGACGATTCATGATTAAATTATAGACCAAACTGAAGATGTTTGACAGTACACAAGATACAAAACGTGCGTGAGCTGTCAAAACTAGTGTTGCCAAAAAGATAATAGCAAAAAAATCACTCGTTATAATGCACAATATCATAGAAACTAGAGGTGATAGAAAAATAATAAAGCTATTTCCGTAAACAGTGGACGAAAATACTCGTACAAAGAATCAGTTATTTTAATTTCTAAAAATTTCAATAAAAAAATTTGAAGGATTAAGCGAAAAACACGAGATTTTTAACATCCGTGCAATAACAGTAAGATATCCTGTTTTACTCATTAATGTGACTCTACCCATATGAAAGAGACTTTTGTGTAGATTAATAATCCAGAAAGTATTTAAAAGTTTAGAGGACGATTCATTAAATATTAAGCGAATAATACATTTAGTTGAGCTGTAATATCGAAGAATGTATTATGTTGGTTGTATTTTACCATAAAAAAATTATTTGAAAATTTTTGTAAAGAATTATTGTAAAACATACAATTTTTTTATTTTTCCATGTGAACCCAAGTCATAAATGAAAAAGTGATCAGAACTTTTAATTTCGGCCTGCGATTATTATAATTTTTTTGTTTTTAGAGAGTAGATGTATAGTGCTTTCAAGCCCTATACTCATTTTTGTGGTGTATTTGTTTCGCAAAAATCATTCTGGAACAACCGCGAAAGCAAATGTAATGCTCAAGACACAAAAATGTTAAAAAATCGAAAAATATATTTTTATTTCAGGATCCATTAAATGAGTCGGAAATTGTAATAAAAAATCTTACCTTCTCATATATAGATATATTAGTTACATTGATAAACAAAGTATAGAATCAAACAAAAAAGTTTGACTTAAATAGAACAAAAAATCAGAAAAATGGGAAAGAAGAAAAATAAGCCAACGGCAACACTGGGAAAGAGCAGTTTAATATCAACTTAAGTGATTTAATTCTCGAATTCAATTTTCACGAAAAGTTTGTATATATAAGAATTGAAATTACATTCAACACAGCCCTACCTGACAAGTGGTGATAAATACACATGAGCACTGATGATGGAAGTGTAGTGGCTTCCGAAAGAAACGTTGCTATGTTCTGCTATGTACGTTGATGTTAATTTTTCCCTTGTTTCTTGGAATATTAATCATGCCCAATTCTTTCTGAATATAACGATACGAGCGTTAGCCCAATAATCAATTTGAAAATTTTCCAATTTTACTTAAAAAAATAATTTTTCATCGTTGCTGTCTGAATAATTGCAAATCTATGGTGGGTTTTAAAAAATTATATTCAAGCAGCATGAAGGTACTTTTGTTTAAAGTTTTTGAGTGGTTCTCGTAGCAAAATTTGCCAACCCTTTCCCAAGTTATGATAAAATCGGTAGAGCAGCCTCTTTAAAACTCAAATTTTTGCAAAAATCAGGTAACTTTACTTTATTGTAAATAAAATAAACATTTATTCATTGATTTTAATAAAGTAAAGCTTTTTTATTCGTAGATAGATGTGGCCTTATGATCAAAGAATAAACATTTTATAATTTTGCCATTTTCGATCTTTTATAAATTTTTAGAATATAAAAAATTTTTCAATTTTCATCGAGTGTATAAAAAATAATGTTTAAACGGCTTAAAGGTAATTTTATTTCAAGTTTTCTAGCTTTGTAATAAAATTCTACAACCTCTTTCTAAGCTCTGATAAAATCAGCAAAGCAGCCTCTTCAAAAATCCCAAATTTTAGAAGAAAAAAAACTTGAAAAATATTATCCACACAATTTAAAATTTCGACTGTTTTATAGTTAATGGACCATAACACATCAAAAACATATAATGGAACTCCTTGGCATTTTTTTGCATAGTGTATTGGATGTTACGATTATACACTGTCAGACATTTTCTTTTTGGGTTTGCGTTAGAAATTCAAATGGAATTAGGCAGCTGAGTTATTAAAAATTGAATTGAGAATCCGGATATTTGAACGATGTCAAATTCAATATATACATACTATAAGGACAAAAATAAAAAGTTTTTCAAATCTCGGACACAAACGTTTTGTTTATTCTATTGCTTTGCTGAACACCCCCTCTTCTGTGAAAACTTTTTATTTAGCACTTCGTAATGGAAATTTTACTGCCTGAATAGCCCTCTTCCCTTTCTTGATAGTGTCTCTTTCTGCTAACTGAAATGATGTTGTGCTTTAAAATTTGCTGCAATAACTCCCCTACACTAAGAAAGAAAGCCAAATGCAATATTATAGCTAAATCTAAATGACACCTTTCAAAAGATCACAAATGTTAGATTTCTTCTAAATAAACAAAAAAAAATCAATATTTATAGAACTTTTTACAGCTGTTGGAAATCTCCTGAAATGGTACACTTTCAAGTATCATCAAATAAAATGTATGATTTAAATGCACAAAGAATTTATGTTCAAACGAACATTTTTCTTTTAGGGTTAAAACTTATTTTCTTTTCTTGTGAGATTTCTTATTTTACAGTAAAATATTAAAATAAGAATGCATAAAAAATCAACATGTTGTAAGATTAAAAAGTTTTTTTATTTAATACCGTTTAAAAATTGGAAATGCCACAAAATTAAATGGTTTTAATAATGTGAAAATATTGTGGAAATTGTTTGTATTTGAAATTTTGTTAAGGAAGTATTTAGGAAAGCATATGATGGACATAATTTGATTTATGTTTATGGTACAATTTAAAGTTCATAAATTTTAATTTCAATTTATATTTGAATTTACAGGAAAGTTTGAATGTGCTTATTTCCCTCTCTCTAACAGAAAACAATAGCAAGTTTTCTTTGAAAAATGTTGCATACGAGGCTGGCAAATTAAGATCTGAAAAATATTTGATATTTGGAAAAGACTTTTCAACAGATACTCTTGAGTGCATCGATATCTAGGTCCAGCACGAATCCCATGGTAGCACAACGCTACCATGGGATTCGACATGAACGATTTAAGGTTATGGTTATCTCTCAATTTAATCGTGGTAGGCTTAATCTTGTAACGTTTTCTGTAATGCTGCAATCTATCGATGCCCAAAAAGTCAATACGAACCAGGCCTGTGCTCAAATAAAGCCATATTCATGCGCCAGTTGCTGAAAATGGCTCTTATCGGATCCACCATTATACTTGTTTTTTAAATATTAACACTTATCATACAGCCCTCGTGTATATAAAACGGTTTCAAAACAATATGACAATAAATGTGATCGTAACAAAATATTATTGCAACAAAAGTAACGTTTTATAGCAATGTCATGCGTTATGATTAACGGCCGTTTGTTGCAACATACGACAACATACTGTTGTTTGTGAACAAGCGAAAAACAAAGATGTTACACAAAATCATGTACGATATATTAGTTACTTGCAACAGCGGCAACATTAACAACATTGTAAACGATACAATGTAGGTACGATAAACTTTTTGTATGGCAACGATTTAAAAGAACCCTAAACAAATTTGCTTCGTAAAAATTCTACTAAGGAATTGTTTTGCATTGCTTTCAAAGCATTAAAAATAAATGTATTTTCGACATTTGGAACGATTTTCCGTCATCCCACGTCAAATTTGGTTTCGACATCTTACGAGGCTATATTAATAACATCCAGAGATTTAAATAAAAACCGTGGTACTGTGTACATTGTGTATACTAAAGTATGATATAATTTCTATTTGGTTCATGATAAAATTGTATATACTGGGTACTTACAGTCAGAGGAATGCTTAATTCATTACTTCCATAATATCAACAAGTTTATATATTTAGCTTCTTTAGAAGTCATATTAGCAGCACTCAGATAAATAATGAAAATTTTATTCTACTTCCGCAAACATCTCTGCCAAAAACATTTATTCTCTCAGATACTCTGAAAGTCATTTTTCCCAACGAAAAATCTATAAAATCGCTTACATATTAATATTGTGTTGCGGTAAAATTGTTAGGTCTCAGGCCCAACTTACACACGAAAAAGAATATTTCCTTTTAATGGGCGTTGCACTGCCCACTTTTCTAGTCATAATATTGCATTTTAAACGAAGCCTAATGAGTGTGCCAAGTTTCGTAAGATTCGATTAAGTACAAGTAGTTGAAAATTAATATTTCCTTTGAATGGGCATGGCGTTGCCCACTTTTCTAGTCATTATATTGTATTTTCAACGGAGCTTAATGATTGCGCCAAATTCATAGCATTCGGTTCAGAAGAAGTGTTTGAAAAAAATAATTAGTTTGAAAGGGCGTTGCACTTCCTACTTTTCTAATCAAAATATTGTGTTGTCGCAGGAAGCGAATGTTTCTACAAAGTTTAATAAGAATCAACAAAGAAATTTGTTCTAGAAAATAGTCGTTTAAGCCATAGTGCATTACATACAGAAAAATTTTATATTAAAACAATGTTAATTTAACATTTTTCGATAGCGATTTCGCTTCATATGTGTTTCATATTAATTCAACATGATTTTACAATAACCCCCAAAGATCATTTTTCCTTTTGAAATAAATATATTTCATGTTGATTTAATATTCCAGTACAGTTAAATCAAACTGAGGTTGATACTGAAATAACACAAAGAATCATGTTGAATCAAAGTTATTTCAAGTTGAAACAACGTGAATTTGATACTCAAATAACACGAAAAATTATGTTGAGTCAAAGATATTTTAAGTTTAAATACCGTGAATTTGATACCTAAAAAACATGAATTTGAATCAAAGTTATTTCAAGTTGAAACAAAGTGAATTTGATATTGAAACAACATGAAGCATCATTTTGAATCAAAGTTATTATAAGTTGAATCAACATTAATTAAATGTAGCTATTTTATTGTATTCTCATAGGCATCAGAATAATTTGTGTTGCAGTTGACTGCCCCAGTCATGATTTAAACTCGGGCCACCTGCTTGATAGTCAACGCGCTAACTTCTTCAGCCACAACAGCCTCAAATATACTTAAGGTATACACTAATATAGATAACATCATAAATTACACGATTTTCATTTTAATTCAAAATGATTTAGTTGACGATTTAACATAAAATTCATTTGAAATTAAAGTTATAGTCATGTTGATCTAAAATGAAATGTAACGTTAATAACAATATTGTTTTAACAGTGAAAAATATTAAATCAAAGAGATTTAAGGTTAGATTAAGGATTTTTCGTTTAAAATTAATACGAAACAAGGGTAATTTTAAATTAGAAGCAGTACATTTTCGCTGGTAATACGAAGTTTGTCGGCTATTTACATTTGCACACCCCGAACATCAAAATAAGCAATATTAAACAACAACAAGTCACACAACTTAGCACAAACGTTCATTTTAACTATGAAAAAGTCAAATAAACACCAACACACTTAAACAGCAAATTATTTTTAATAAATTTAATTTGATTTCCAATCAACATTGTGACATGTTGATTTTTTATTTATTTATTAATTTTTTTTTGGCGTATGAACATGACTTCAAATCAAATGTTCTTTCAGTGATAAGTTGATGTAAAACACATTAGAAATGATACATATTTTCACCAATTCCGAATCACAGGTTGAAGATCTCATTGACGTTCGCTATAAAATATGCAAGGCTCATTACTGGTAGTGTTAGTGTATTTTAATATTATTAATAGAACTACACAATCCAATAATTCTTGCAAGAAGTCCGACTACAAAATAGGCGTGGAACTGCCCATTTTCGTCATCGTAATATTGTATTTTCACGAGGAACAATTACGAATGCGTAGTTTTATAAGAATTGGTGTAGTAGAAGTAGTTAAAAAGAATATCTACTTTGCATGGGTGTGGCACTACCCACTTTTTTGTTCATAATATTGTCTTGCGTCCGACACTTAATGTGTGTGCAAAGTTTCATATTTAGACATAGACTATTTACAATATTATTACGGACCTCACGTACGTTCGCAGCCATCTATTTTACAAACTGCTGCTAGAGCATATTGATCCCGTTTAAGCTTCTTTTGCTGGCTTGTATGTAGGGTACACTGGCAAACAACAAACAAATACAATATTTTAGTGATTTACATCATCAGTTAAACAAAGTAACATTTAGCAACAACAATTGATAATAAATATTGTTTGTTGGCTTATAATCTTACTACCAATTCAACGAAATTCAAAAGTCTTTTGAACAAACATTTCGCCCGTGATTGGAAAAAAAACTAAAAACAAATCGAAGTAAAAGAAGGTGACAAATCTTGTACAACACCTGCAACTTACAAAAAAGCAACGTACAGCTAACAAGAAGCTCAGAGTTACAATCACTTAAATTTTGTGGCAACGTACAAATCCCAATGATATCAACGTAAAGAACGTTTACACTCTAAATACAGGATAAAATTGCTTTTAGCAGTTTGTATATTTCATCGAGTAAGTCTATACTCATACTTGGATCTGTTGTTGTAACAAAGTGTCTGTTTAACTTTGACTGAATGCATACTACGAGTACATACGAATATAGTACTTTTTGTTGTTGTGGTTGCTGATTTTTATTTATTATTAATTTTGGATTGTATTTTCAAACTTTGGTACTCAATATGGTGTCACCATTACACAGCATCCTAAATAAAGGCAAATATGTTCATACAACAGATAATACTTTCAATCCAGTGGTGAGAAGGAATGAATTAAATGGATATCAATGGCCTGTAATGCAGGATTTCTCAACTGGGTCTTATGTACTTGATTTCTTATAAAAATTTGTGGAAAAAAGCACGATAATATCAAATAGGAAAAAATACCAATGTAAAATCAACATGTCGCAATTTTGATTGGAAATCATATTAAATTTATGAGAAATAATTTGTTGTTTCAGTGTGTTGCTGTTTATTTGCTTTGTTCATACCCAGCAAAAACTGCTACTTCGACCGAAGCAGGTTTATAAGCGAGAGAAGCTAGTTTTGTTGTTTCTACTGCTTCGAAAAGCGCTTCGAACATGCATGATTTTTGTTCGCGATGTCCCACTTTGGAGCTCTTGTTTTTTATAGAAAACAGCGCTTCTTTCGAAGCATCGAAAATGCTCTAAAATCATGTCTCATTTTATCATCGTTAAACTAAAAAAAAAATTGTTTTATTATAATAGTAGATGGGAAATGTAGAAAGAGAGCATACTTTAAATGGGTTTTGATTTTTCAAATGCGTTAGTGTTTATTTGAAACAATGCGTGCGACAATTCTTTAGAAACTATATTGTTGAAAGGTACAATGCTACTGATTATGATTTTGTTTATTTTGGAGTTCGTGTTGAAGAAATGTAAAATGCTGACTAGCTTCGTAATTTAAACATTATGGACACTGAGAGATTTCTGCCTTCTTTTTGAGCATCCTCGGAAGCACTTCAAAAGATCGCATGTGGGAGTCATGAACGTTTTTTACTGCTTCCAGAAACATGATATTTTTTGCTGGGTAGCTACAATGCACTGTTATACTCATTTGTGTGACTTGTTGTTGTTTGTTTTGCCGACAATTTTCAACTTCCTGCTGCTAATTTAAATTTATAATTGTTAATATAACCTTAAATCTTCTTGATTTAATATTTTTCTCTGTTCAAATAACATTGTTACCAACGTTACATTTCATTTTAAATCAACATGTCCATAAATTTAATTTCAAATAAATTTGTTGTTAAATCATTAACTAAATCATGCCTAATTCAAATGAAATTCATGGTACTTATAATGGTATTTATTTAGTTCATATCTAAAGTAAGGTTTGAAGCTGTTGTGGCTGCAATGGGTAGCGCATTGACGACCAAGCAAGCGGCCCGAGTTCAAATTTTGGACTGAGCAGCCAACTGCAACAAATATTTTTCTGATGCCTATGCAAACACACAACACGTAAATAAAATAATTAATACAATAGCTACACTAAATTCATGTTCTTTCAACTTGAAATAACTTTGATTCAACATGATTCTTCGTGTTGTTACAATATTAAATTCACATTGTTTCAATTTGAAATAAATCACATGCAAGATTATTCGTCGTGTTATTTTAGAATCAAATTCACGTTGTTTCAATTTCAAATTACTTTGATTCAAAATGATTCTTCGTATTATATCAGTATCAGCTTTATTTTAATTTAACTGTACTGGAATATTAAATCAACATGAAATATATGTAGTTATTTCAAAAGGAAAAATATTTTCTAAAGAATATCGTAAAATCTTATTGAATTAACATGAAACACCTATGAAGCAAAATCACTACCGAAAACTTCTAAATTAAGCTTTTTAATATAAAATTTTTCTGTGCGTACATGACCAATTATTTCAATGTACTATAGAGGCATGTCAGACGTACATATAAAGTCATAAAAAAACAACAAAAGCATGAGGAAACAAAAGAAAAAGTGCAACCGCTTTCACTGATTTTCAATACCATAATTCTTCGGACATATTCCATCAGATTAATCCATAATTTAAGAGGTTATGTTATCTAGGACACATAGAGGAAAAAAGCCAATCTAGCGGCGGAAAAATAAAAAACGTTGAATTTAAAAACAATTAAACGCAGCATCAAAACGGACAAATCAGTGTATTTAAAAATAAAATTCATTTATTACTATGTTACCTGCAGTGAGATTCTGTAACTTTTAGCAATAACAACAGTTGTTATATTTTCAACTTCTTAAGTTGTTTGCAGTACCGATTTTACGATTCTGTGACTTCTTGTTAACAACATTGTTTAAATCTGATATCATGTGACATCTCTATTAAAATAAACGAAAAGCGCAAAGAGGAATATACCAAAAACAAATGAAATTGTAATTGCCAAACAGTGTACAGAGTTTTTTTTTCATTAATTTCGTTATTTGTGTGAAATAATTGTTAAAGTAAATTTTTAAGTAAATATTGTTATTTAAATGTAAATGGTTTATATAATTGTATATTTTTGTAGAAAATTAACTTTAATTGTTGGCATAAAGTACGTGCTACGGCTGCACAGCACAGCTGCTTGCGTATGCGACTTTTACATCAGTTTTTCTAGCTATACACCTTTTTCAAAATTTCCTAATTGTGTGTGTTTCTATACAATTTTGTTGTAATTATCTTCCGAAACCACTTGTTATTAAATTAAAGTACCAATAAAGTACATATTCGTTTTCAATTTCTAGCTACATTTTTAATACATTTTGATATTTGCATTCATTTTGATTTTTTTTAAATTGGTCGTATACAGCTACTATAGCGCCCACTGTGTTCAAAATAGCTTCCTAATTTTTTACAGACCTTATAGCCTACAGTCTCTCCTATAATTCCTACATACTTTTTTTGTGGACAGACTATTAGTTTGGAAGATATAAGCTTTCCGACGACTACAGAGCTTTATCGGTAAAATTGGTCTTATATAACAAATTATAGCGTCCGCACAGTTAAAAATACCTGTCTAATTTTCACAGAATTTATATCCTACATCCCTGGTAAAATTGGTCTTATATAACAAAATATAGCGCCCACATACTTTCCCATAACTCATCTATACACTTTTATAGATCGGACTATTAGTTTGGAAGATATGGATTTTCCGAAGACTTGAGAATTTGATTGGTAAAATTGGTCTTATACAACAACATATAGCGCCCACTGTATTAAAATAGCTACCTAATTTTTAACAGACATTAAAGCCTTCATCCTTTCTTATAATTCCTGCATACATTTTTTGTGGATCAGACTATTAATTTGGAAGATATTAGCTGTCCGACGACCAAAGAATTATATCGGTAAAGTTGGTCTTATATAACAACATATAGCGCCCACTGTATTCAAAATAGATGCCTAACTTTTTACATACTTTGAAGCCTACACCCTTCCTACAATTCTATTAGTGTGGAAGATATGATTTTTCCGCAGCTAGATTGGCCTTTTTTCCCAGTGTGGGACAGACCGACTCATGGTCATCGTTATTTCGACTTCTCTATTTATAAGAACCCAAAATATATATACTTTATAGGGGCGAATATTGCACAAATTAAAACGGAATGACAAAAATTTATACATATGTCCTTTCCATTTTTGGTGAAGACTATAAAAAAGCCGCTTAATAAAATGTGTTAAACTCATTCCTTTACAGCCTGTAATTCAAACAAAATATGAACATTTTTATATGAAAAATTAAACAAAGAATAAAATCGAAAATAAACTTACAATAACTAAAACATGGTGATGACAACAACTGCAACTGCAACATGTGCATTTAAGCATCTGGCATGACGTTTATGATTTTGGCACATGTGCGTAGTACGAGTAATTGTTTGTGTGTAACTTGTCTACACAAATAAATGTTTTAATGTTTTTACTGTTGTTGTTGTTGTTGTTTTTGTGTTAAGAAAAAATATCACATCAGCAAATCAAAAAAACTAATAGTTGTTGTTACCTTTTTGAGTTTTTAAGTTGTTTAGTTGTTGTTTTAATGTTAAACATACAAATCACTGCGTTTAAAATTTTCTTTCAGCTTTTTTGTCTCGTCTTATTCTTCAAATGCGTTTAAATATCGGTTACAATTAATGTCTGCTTGCTTTTTATTTTTGCCCATATGGTTGGTTGTTTGCCACAAATGTGGCAACATCGACTGCGTAATGACACCCGCCCATATAAGGTCGTCAAGACCTACTAAAAACATTTAATCGTACAACAATAAAGTCGTACATGTAACATGACATACATGACGCACTTACCAAAAAACGACAAACAACTGACATACTCACAAAATCGTGCATAATTCATTCCTCAGCACCAAAAATAGTCAACACTGCAATAACAGCATTGTAAAAGCCAATGCGTTGCATTAAAAAAAGCGACAATAGCAAAAAAAATAAATTGTTCAATTTCGCCTTTAAAAAGAGGAAAATCGAAACGAACTGCAATCTATTGGTTATAGTGATTGTACTGCAAGCCGAAGGTAAAATTTATAAATGATCAATTCTGGTCGAAGGTTCAACTAACAGAGCTTTAAAAATTTTAAGATAATCGCACGGATTATGTATGTCGAAGTCGAATTTGTGACTACAACAAATTTTCATTGAATAAAGAAAACATGTAAAACTTTTATTTTTCTAGGACAATTTGTCTTAGTTAAAAATTCGGCTTCGACATACATAATTCGGGTAAATATCTCTAGTTTTTCTATGAGATTTTTGGATAAAGGTTCCCCGATGATCTGCATTGCCCTAATAAAATGCGCACAGGAAATAGGTAATATTCCTCCATAATCAATTTCAATGTATTTTAATAAAACTTTTAATATTTTATTGAATAGTAAAATACTAATTTGGGAAGAAGCAAGTTGCAAACTTTAAATTTATTGTAACAACAATTTTTCTGAATTTCGATTCCAAAAACCTCGAGACGTACAGTCGATATTATAAAAGACTTCTGAGACAACTAATAGGATGTCAAGAAAAACAAGCATATAAATCTATACATATGGGTGATATTCAAAACAAATTGATATTTTTTGTCTCATCAGGTGGCCCAAAATTAACGAAGGGGTTTGAATAGTCTATAACTCCATTATTTTAACATTTTGTTCTTGTATTTTTTTTCAGATTGTTGCAAAGAAGATTTGGGAAATTTAAACTGGAAAGGTTTACTACTGAACAACGAACATACAGCAAAAGAAATAATGGCGTAGCCCTGCCCATTTTTCAACGCGACCAATCTGGAAGAACATCCTTCCAAGTAAAGAAAACCAAAATCTGAAATCGCTTTATAAATGGCGAAATTTTGAGGGACCACACATAAAAAAATACATGGCGAATTGATAACCTTTCTCTTTTTTTTAAGTCGGCTAAAAATTTAAAATCATTGTGTTGTATTTAACAAACTTAAATCAAACTTTGGGCCATCTTTTGCCCTACAATTCCGAAACTAGAAGCGACACCAGCCTGAAACTTCTCAAGTATATAGCAAAGAGTTTCATAAATAACATTTACTTTTTAAAATTTTTTTAAAAACTGTTTTTTACATATATTCCTTTGAGCTCAAGACCTCCACAAATGACCTCGGCACTTCTCGTGGAAAAAATAGAAATGGTGCACCTTATCAAAAGCCTTATTTTAACCTGCAAAATAACATCAAAAAGAACTTTCTCACTTTTGTAGCTTAGAAGTTATAGTTGACTTGGTAAAGACACTTTACTTATATTTTGACGATTTGTTTAATTTTCATGGCGTCATATTTCGGAAACCAATAGGGTATTCATTTAATCGGGTTTCTGCTTTAATCGGTTAAACTTTCGATTAATTAATCGAGATTTTGGCTTAATCGGTTCATAATCGGTTAATTTCGATATTAACCGGTTAACCGATTAATAATGTTTTTTCATAAATCAAGTAATTTCAAAAAATAAAAATGCATAAATTATCTATTACTTTGAATTTATTAGTAAAAAAAAACAATAACATAACAAACATAACAATTCTTGAACTAAATCAAGCGAAAAAAATATTATAAGAAATTAACAAGTTTGTGAGATCGTTATATCAGTTATTTCAATAGTTTAAGGATATCTTCTAAAACAATCTTTTAGAAAAATAATTTGCTTTAAATGCTTAATATTTAAGAGATTTTCTTCTTTAGTTTTGATAAAACTTGACTTGGAAAAATCCTTTCATTTATCGTAGATGTTGAAGAAATCGAAAGCAATCCATAATATAGAATATAGTTTCTCAGTCCTTTTCCTGGATTTCTCTAAGCTTATAAAATTTTCCATTATGCCATTAGAGTCCTGTTTTAATTTTTTTTTTTCAAATTCTTAACACTTCTAATCGTTTCGGTTAATTCTGTTAAAACATTTCTTGTATTACTCTCGATAGTTTCTTCTGACTCATACTGGCAGAGCTCGGCGACGAACATTCTGCAAATAAATTTATTTCCGAATTTCCTAGTTTTCATTTTTGAACTGTATTTTAAAACACTGGTGCTAGAAGGAAATATTCCTGAGTAGAGGCATAAAATAATTGAATTCGTCTCGTTAAATCTAATGCTTAGATTTTGAATTAAATCGTTGGCAACAGTATTATTGGATTTTATAAAACTATTAAACAAAACTTAATAAATAATTCCCTCCAGTTCAGTTAGAGCAGCAGAGTCTTTACTAAACTCTTTATACATCCACGTCCTAAGATTTTAATGTTTTACTTACGTAAGTTAAAATCACTGAACACACTTGTTTGTTTGTATGAAAAATAATTTCTAAATACATACATTTTGTATATGAGACGAAACAAATAATTAAACACACAAAAATATGTTATAATACTACAATATATAAAAAAAATTTGTTACGTCGGTTAATCGACTGAAACTAACCGGTTTAACCGTTAAATTAACCGGTCAGTTAATCGGGTAGTAATTAACCGGTTATCCGATTAACGGTTAACCGAATAAATACCTTAGGAACCAAATGACCTTAGTGTCTAAAAATTGTTGTTCTTCAAAGTTCTTTTGACATGCCCTATCTATGGTGAATTTGATTGAAATCCAAAAGGATCGATCCGAATTGCTTTCAATTTGAGATGGATTTACTTACGATGCTAAATGAATTTTAATAAAACTATAAAAAGGCCATGTCTGTCCATGAAATATATATTTCGAAAATTTGTATGATGGCGTAAACAGTAATCGATGTAGAGCCCAAAATACCAATCTTTGGAATTTTCGTTTGTCTGAACACGCATCATGCAAAAAAATTATACACAAAAAAATTTCGTATTGAAATCGTTGATAAAGAGATTAAGTTAATATTTTTCGTTAGTGATATTACTTCATATGTGTTTCATTATAATTCAAACTGGATTTTACAGTAACATTCAAGGAACATTTTTTCTTTTGAAATAACTATATTTCATGTTGATTTAATATTTCAGTGCAGTTAAAACAAAATGAAGTTGATACTGAAATAATACGCAGAATGATGTTGAAACCAAGTTATTTCAAGTTGAAACAACATGAATTTGATATTGAAATAACACGAAGAATCATGTTGAATCAAAGCTATTTCAATTTGAAGTTGAATTGAATTTTATACTGAAATAATAAGAAGAATCAATTTGAATTAAAGTTATTTCAAGTTGAAACAAAGTCATTTTATTAATTATTTTACTTACGTGATATGTATTAGCATAGGCATCAAAAAATTGTATGTTGTAGTTGGCTGCCCCAGCCAAGATTTGCACTTGGGCCACTTGCTTGCTGGTCAACGCGCTAACAACTGCAGCCACAACGGCCTCAAATTTTATATATAAATGGGCCACACAATTTTTTGTCGTACACTTTCAAGTATCTGATTGTCGACCAATATTGATGAAACATACATGGTTTAAAAGGTATTTTTCTCTAGATATGCACAAAATATTTTTTGTCCAAAAATCCGGTTAAATTAAAGTTATAATCATTTTGTAAACTGAACATTAAGCGTGCGAAGTGGCGAGCACATCTAGTATATAATATATGTAAGGATAAAAATATCGCCTTCCGTAATGTCGAGATATTGCTTTGAACCATATTTTTACGATATTGAAATCTATACGATTTTGTAAAATTAATGATTTGTTTGCGGTTCGTTTTTGATATGTCAAAGATTCGCTGTAGATATCACAGGCAAACTTTCCAAATCGAAAGATTGGCCACGAGCTGACCTCTTATTCACTTAGGCGGTTTTCCATAGTTAAAACAACGGGTCCGGAAGGGTTAAATAGTTGCAATGTCAACTTTCAATAAAGTGACTTTGATAATAAAGAAAACTAATTCGTTATTGTTGAATCTGATCCTTTATCCTGGTCGTGTTATTTTAAATTTGAACCCAGCACAAATTTTGAGGAATTTTTACACCATATAAAAAATGTTCAGAAAGATCATCTTGTTAATTATTTTTGTTATTTTCAATTTTTTTTAATATCTTCATAATTTTATTTATTTTAAATGTTTACAATGTTGTTGCAGTTGTATTTTGTTGTTCTAACTTAAAACAAGTGGTATGTTAAAGACACACACATAATTGTGCTGTTAAACAAAATGTACGTGTTTAAAAAACAGCAAAGTGCAACTTATAGCCTGCAACCAAATGAATCCAACCAACAAATAAACAGAACAAATTTAAGAGAAAAAAATGTTAAATATTTCTGTTTAAACAACATGGTAGTTTAGTATGTTAAATGTCAATTTTATGTCAAATGTTTAAAAGCTTAGTTATACCTTTATTTGGTGGATAATAAGGAAAATCTACAGCAGCATACTTGCAGAGAGAAAAAAAGCAGAAACTAACAAACTTGTAGTTGTTCAAATTAAATAAATGGGAAATTAAAACAACTAGCAACCAGAAACAACAAAAAAATAGTTATATGAACTAAACAAAACTTTGCAGCGAAAATGTAGTTGTTAAAAATAAATGACGTTTTTAGGCATGCAGCACGGTGTTGCAAAGGAAGTGAAAAAAAAAACAGTTATGCCAAATACCCCCTTGTCACAAGGATACGAGAAAGATTATTAACAGCAATTAAATTTAAAAAAGAAATTAAAGAAGAAACAAATAAAGAGCCATGGAACACATGTAGCCACTAAGCAAGTTTTTCGTTTTATTGTAAGAAAATAAGCAAAAAAATACGCTGTGAGAAATATAATTGAGGCATCATTTTATCTATAACATCACTGCGGCAATGAAAACACACCACCAGTACCATTAACGTTACCGGAAATTAAATTTCTTCCATAAGCAATTTTAATCAAATTTAAAATTGATTTGAATTAATTTTATATTTGAATCAATTACTCATAAAAAACACTAACTGGAGAACAACTTCTTCAAATTTTGATATAATATACATATGTATACAAAAATAGATAGTTTCGGAGTTATTCAAACCGAAATATGTAGAGAAAAATATTTTATTGTACAAATTTAAAAAAAAATCTCTTTTTTTTAAGTCGTTGAAGTTCGAAAACGGTAAAAACGTGCGTATTCTATAATAAAATAACTTTTTTTTAAATAAAAATCGATTTAGTGGCACCAAGGGGCTGTTTATATATTACGCCATTTTTGCTGTTTTTCCTATAGCGCCTCTTAAAAAAGTTCGATATAAATCATCAACTCCTTAACAAATCTATTAATAAAACTGTTTTACTTGTTGTTTTCCTTAATTCTGAAAAGTTTTCCTTGAATTTCATTGTCAGTCACACTTGCTGTAAAAATGGGAATTACACGTCTCGTATGGGAATTTATATTCAATTTGCATTAACTAACGTTTTTACTATAACAATCATTTAATATGCTAATTTCATAGAAGATGTGACTTTTTTCTAATGAAAATTACACATGAAATTCAAATACAGCAAAAATAAAAATATCTGATTTCTATAAAAGTAAACGAATGCTAAAGGCGCTGCACCACAATAAATATTCTCTTCTTGCGAATAGTTAACAAGTAAAATTTATGTTCCCATGAAATTTTCATTTCCCTTCGAGGGAAATATTCACGATAGGGGTGATTATATATTTCTCAATAACATTTCTAATTGTATTCTGATTACACTCTGTAAGAGTGATAATACTCGCGAAAAACGACTTAGTGAGCGTCGTAGGTCTGAGTAGATCATTTTGCCATTTTAAAAAATTGCAATATTGCTTCAAAATCGGAAGTTATCGGTGTTTTGGAGATTCACGGACAAAAACAATTTTCGTTGCGATGTTTCTGCACCGATTTTCAATTTTTCAACGGTGTCGAATAGAGGAGGTCTTAAGCTTTACGTGTATATTTAAAAGATTTTATTTTGACTTAGATATATTTCATCGAAATATCCTCAAAAGAAAAATTAACTTTTTTACTTTATTCCGATTTTTTTAAATTTGGCGTATTTTTTTTTTGCAACACTGCTTGAAAACCTACACATTATTTTATTATCTTAAAAAATGTATCTTATAGCGATTAAAATGAGTCCTAAATTATTTAAATCGGCCGGGAATTGGCAAAGTTACAATTATTGTAAATGTAAAATTATACATGCATGCAACACATTCCCAGTGAATTTTGGAACTCCTCACAAAATAAATGGTAAAAAATGTATAGCTGCCAAACTATTGTTTACATGAGGGGCTATACTTGCATAATAAAGTTTGCGAAACTTTACACAATATGTACTACCGACTCTACAGTGGGGTAAAACTAAGCCCATCGCCCCTCTTTTTTGGTCGGGGGTTAAAAAAGTAGTCAAGATTATTAAGGCAGTTAAAATTTGTTACAAATAAAATGATCAACTGGCAATATCTCCTCGATTGAAAATAAGCAGATGATACTAAAATAACTAACATCAAACGATTTGTGTAATTTATTTTAAATTAATTGTATTCAATGTTTAACAATGAAACAACAGCACCTGATATTATAGAATAATGTGCTAAAATTATATATGAAAATTTTTTTAATTTACTTACCATTTGTTACAGTAATTCAAAGGAATCAATTAATTTTTAGGCAGAAATATTATTGAAAAATTACATCCACATTTTTATCATACTTTTGCCTTTACATTTATTAAGCAATTCACGTCTAAAGAACACATATATGCGCCCAGCAGTTTCCCTCAGATAAATTTTCTATTCTTCGGACTAACTTCGATTTATGTTAGTTGTTAGTTTCTTAAGTAAGACTACTTGTTTCTATTGGATCTGAGGCACGGTTAGTACATTTTCGAATTAGTGATATAGTTTTCGAAATTCGAGTTCGAATTTTCGAAATTCGAATTAGTGAACTATCACTATCAAACTATCAAAAATGTTTCTATTTTCGGAATAATTTTAATTTGCATTTGTGATGCATTTCGAATTATATATTAAATTCTAAGTTTTCGACAGATTTGCGATTTCTTCGAAGTTACTTTTTTGCATTTCTTCATTTGTTTCTGCTTTTGTGCTTTTTCGAATTTGTTATATTGCTCAGAAAATTTTAAAAACTTTCGGGAATGTTTCTTCTATTTCTTTAGTAGCGGTAATTGCTTCTGCTGGATTTAAAAAGGTTTAGAGCAGTTTCGAATTTGTATAACATTTCGAATTTTTATTTTTCCGAAGTAGCTCCGTTCTTGAGATTTTTCGATTTTTTAGGGAAATTATAGTTTTCCGCTGTTTTTAGTAAACGGGAAGTTTGGGGCATTTTTAAATACGTGTTAAACTCTGAATTTTCGGAGAATATTAATGTTTCCTAAGTAATTACGATTCTTAGAGAGCTTTCGATTGCTTTAGTTAAATTATTTCTCTGTGGTAGATTTGCGGTACTTTTGTTGCATTTTATAAAGTTTTTTATTCCTCGAATTTTCCAAAAATGATCGATTTTTTGGCGCGTTTGATTAATTGAATGGCATTATGTGTTTGTAGTGAATTCAAGGCAATTTAGGTGCTTTTTCGAATGTATTAAATTCCAAATTTTAGGAGAAATTCAAATTTCTTCAGAATAACTTTCACTTTCGGCAGCTTCAATGAAATCATTTGCGTCTTGTGGTATTTTCAAATATGTATTAAACTCCGAATTGATTTTATTTGATTGATTTGATTGATTTTATACGAATTTTTAATTTCTTTTTAAGAATTTCTGTGGATTTAAATCGGTTTTGGTGCATTTTTGAAGATGTATCAAACTTCGAATTTTGAGAGAATTTTTGATTTTTCGGTGTAGCATAGCATTTTCGCGAATTCTGGATTAATTCGTTGAAATTATAGGTTTCTGCCTGATTTAAGGTGCTAATGATGCATTTGCGAATGTTTTAGTTTTGATTTTTTAGCGATTTTCGGAATATTTGGGATTTACTCGGATTAGCATTGATGTTTCGCGAATTTTCGATTCCTTCTTTGAAATAAATAATAAACTTATTTCGAGCAAATTCATCGTCTTTTTAAAGGATGATTTCAATCAAAAACGTTTTGATATTAAATTTCAATCCATTAATGATCTGTAGCCCTTGACTACATATATTTTTTTAATAATGTTATTTCATAGACCTGTCATTTAAAATTAATGTTTCTAATTTCGTCACAACAATCCATAATTAAATATTTCGTTGGAATATTAAAAACAAACAAAAAACGTTAGATGAATATTTAATTATTACGAGAGTATAATTATTTAAACAAATGTTTTTGATTTCGTACATTACGAATTTAAAAATAATTTACATGATAAACATTTGTTTGCATTTTCAAATTAAAAAAAAAAATATTATTAAACAAAATTATGCATAAATTAATCTGACATTAAATATTAATAAATAGGAAATATGTTAAATTAATTTTAATAGGAAACAAAGGAGTTACATACCTGTAAAACTTGCTGTACAATCTGTAAATAGAAAGAGATAATATCATGTTAGTGGTATGAATTTCTATCTCATAGCAAATTTAATTATTTTGGCTTAAGTTCGTTTTTAATTTAATTTTTCAATTAAACTTTGTTTTTATTTAAAAGAAAATTGTAAAGCATATAGAAAAGGTAATATTTGACTGCACGGCAGCTTGAACTTTTATTAGTTGAACAGACTGTATTTCAACTCACGCTATCAATTGTCTATGAATCAAAAAAACAGTCTACGTTCATTACTATAAGAGCATAATTGTAATAGTGATATGATTCTGACAATTTTTAAATTGATGCTTTTGTCATGACTAAGTAACGAATATAATGATCACAACAGAATAAATTATTACGAATTGGATTTTAGTAACAATTATTGGTATTTGCAATTTAAAAAATTTTCTTTCTAAATTTACTTTACTTTATATCGGTTGTTGCAACTAACTAGTGGTTAATTTTATTATCATTGATACGTCTAACCAATTAAACGGTTCGCATTAACAATTATTTTTTACTGTAAAATAATTTCTTTTTCAATAAGAGTTATATGATAGTTGGTGCAACTGCAAAAATTTGATTGACAAAAAATTCGGTTGTCTCAACGAAACTCTTTTCTCTGTGTATGTTGCGAGATCACCCGGTCTTCTCATCAGAGTTCTTTACCGCCTAGACTACACTACCAATGACGGTAGTGTGCAGGCGACTAGTTGAATATAATTTAGTTTTAATCAATTCATGTTGAGTCACTCTTAGAGTTGTTTTTCAGCTTTTCATTTGATGGTTATTGATATTCACTATTCATTTATTTATTTGAACAAATATTTATATCGTTAAAACAGTGTCTTCAAATCCGAAGAAACATAGGTTTGGCATCCCAGCTGAAGCAAGTAGTTGCTCTAGTTTATATTTTCCAAATTTTTATAGAACACTTTTGGTTTAAGTACTACTTTTGGAACTAATAGTTGGCGCTGTTACAAGATCAGGCGCGGGTCCAGCTTAAGCTTTTGGAAAGGGGAACTTTTAAATGAAGCGTACCATTTTGCAAAATTTGTTTTAGAAACTCCATAGAGCACAGAAAAAATTATCACCAAAAAAATTTCAAACAAAAGTTTGTCTAAAAATAAATTTCATTTTTAGTAAATGTTCTTTACATAATCAATTAATTGTTTGTTCGACACTTATTTAGGACGCAAACACCAAAAACAACAGGAAAAACTGTGTCGTAAAAAAACAACCCCCATGACAACATACACACAAATAACAACACCAACCATGATAGCAAAAAGAATGCGATTGTACGAGTACCAAGTTTGTTTACTGAAAAATTTTGAGTGAATCAATTCGTTAATGTCGTTGCATTAATTCTCATTCACTTTTTTAGATTCTTTAGATAAACATTCACATTTGAACACATTTAACAAAGTGAAATTTCATAAATGCTTAATGGATGATGAGAACCCAGACAAAAATTTTGTTTGATATATTACAAAAAATCCAGTAAATATATTTTTTTTTTGATTAAGTAAACTATTTTGTTTAATATTTTTTAGTATTTTTAGACTAATTGTTTTATAAATTCATAAAAAAAATATTGTTTGATATATTTCAGAAAATCCAGTTGTTTACAATTTGTAAATATTTTTAGACAAATTGTTTTATAGATTTAAACAATTTGCTCACTGAAAAAAACACGTTTTTTTTCAATGAAATTGTTGAGATATTTTTGTCTATATTTACAAATTTGTTTGTAGGTCCTTTCTTAGACAAAATATTTACTATTTCATTGCATTCCTTTACAGAAAATGAAATTTAGTTTTTTCCGTGAGATGAGGTATAATTTTTTATAATGTTTTGGAGGGGGAAATATCCCTTTTTCCCCTCCCCTAGATGCGCGCCTGCACAAGATAAACGTGTTTCAGGGATTTTTTTTAAATATTCTCAGATGATCCAAAAATAGGCTCAGTCTCCTTGTCGACGTAATAATTTTTGGCACATCTAAGAAACTATTTTGTCGTCAGAATTTTCTTAATATCTCCGAGCGACTTGAAGGGAATTTGAATGCGGATTGTTTATTTGTTTATTTAACCAAATCACAAGATAAGTAATAATGTTAAGTTCATATAGATCGTCCAAACTCTTTAATTTAGGAAGCTTCTGTTTATCTCGTTAACTAAAGTTAATTCAAACAAATCAGAGTGTTATATTCGGGTATGTCTAATCTTATATATCTTCACCAAGCCATAAAAAGTATTATATACCGTTTAGGCAATACTATTCCATGTTTTGATTTTCTTTTCTGCGACGATTTATTAAATTTTGACATTTTTATTTCGTTTGGAGATTTTCTTCTTTTTTAACGATTTTTCCAGTGTTCAAGAATTTTTTCGTTTTTGCGATTTTTCCAAATTTCGGAGATTTTTTTCCAGTTTGATAACATTCTCGTTTTGGCGATATTTTCCGTTTTAGCGATTATTTTCCAGTTTTAGCACACCCAGAAAAGAGATTAGGCCGATAAAATATTATTAGTGGAATGGACTATATTTGAACTAACGCTATACATTTTCCATTTTCCATGAATCCAAAAAAAAAACAGTCCATGCTCATTTTACCATAAAAGCATAACTGTGATAAAGATATGATTCTGACAAGTAACGAATATGATGAGCACAACGGAATAAAATGTTATGAATTAGATTTTAGTACGAATTATTGGTATTTGAAACTAAAAAAAATTGGCTTTCTAAATTTACTTTACATTTTATAAGTTGTTGCAACTAACTGGTGGTTAATTTTATTATCATTGAGACACGTTAGAAATTATTTATTGTTGTGAAATAACTTCTTTTTCAATAAGAATTCTATCATAGTTGGTGCAACTGCCAAAATTCGATTGGCAATACATTCGGTTGTTTCAACGAATATGTTTTCTCTTTGTAATTGTGGAAAAATATGATTCTGACAATTCTTAAATTGATTCGATCAACTGATTGTATGCTTTTGTCTTGACTAAGTAACGAATATGATGAGCACAACCGAACAAAATATTCTGAATTACCAAATATTGATATTTGCAACTAAAAAAATTTTTTTTTTAATTTGCTTTACTTTTTATCGGTTGTGGCAACTAGCTAGTGGTTAAATTTATTATTATTACCTAACCGATTAAACAGCTTTTCGCATAAGAATTGTTTGATACTTGGTGCAACGGCCAAAATGCGAAACAAATTCAGTTGTCTCAGCGAATCTGTTGTCTATGTGCAGTTGTTTTCGTTTTAACGTCTATTTTTTCGTTTTTGCAATTTTTTCCGTTGCAGCCGTCTTATTACAAATTTGTTTTTATTTTTTTTATTATAGCAAGTTGTTCAAATTTTGATAATTATTTTCCTTTAGGAGCTTTTTCCCAGTTTGGTGATTTTTCTGGTCATTTCTTTTCGTTTTATAGATTTTCTTCTTCTCCTTTAGCGATTTTTTCCGTTTTTAAATTTTGCTGGTTTTTTACCCTTTTAGCAATTTTTATCCTTTTTGCCGATTTTTTCGACTTAGCGATTTTTTCAGGTTAAGGGATTTTTTTTTACAGATTTTTTTGCATTATAGCCATTTTTTCCATATGTTGGTATTTTTCCATTTTAGCATTATTTCTCCGTTTTAGCGATTTTTTTCCGTTTTTGCAGATTTTTCCTCGTTTTTGTTTTATCTTTTTGTTTTGGCAATTTCTACGAGAAAGCTTCAGAAAACTATACAAACTTGGCAGATCATTTTAATATGGAGGTGCGTCAGACATATAAAGTCATAAAAAACAACAAAAGCATGTCGAAATATGTGAAAAAGTAGGTTTTTGGTTATATCTCAGTAATTGGTGAACCGATTTCCTTGATTTCAAATAACATATTTCTTCAAACATATTCCAGTCTGTAATATTTCGGTCTGTAATTTAAGAGCGTATTTTTTCTAGGTCCTTCATGAAATGCATTTTAACATCGGACAAACAGACAGACGGGCATCGTGAATTCGGCTTCCTTGTGTATAAGGCCCCAAAACATACGTACTTTATAACGAATTTTGCAGAAATTACAAACGGAATGACAGACCTTTTCATACTACATACATACATATATACACATATGGGTGCCCCTGTGGCTGAGTGGTAGCGATGCTAGCCTGTCAGTACAGAGGTCGTGGGTTCGATTCCCGCCATAGGCCCTGGATGTTTTCCGCAGACAAGCTAATCGCTTCGCGGGTTGTGTTTGTTATTAAAAAATAAATAAATAAATAAAATAAAAAATAAAAAAATATATCTGGTACACCATTCCATTTTCGGTGAAGGGTATAACAATTACGAATTTTTGTAGTGTACAGATGAAAATACTTTGTCACTGTCAGACGTCGCATGTCACAAGACTAATTAAAGTTTTCCTTTCCAGAGCTGGTTAGATTGGCTTGTGTTCAAAATATAGACTATTTTCAGAAGTGTGTCAACAATAGGAATGATGTTACTTCGCGTATGAGATAAAAAGTAGGAGGTGAGCATAGCGCATATGCATTTAATATTAGTCACTCCTAATTACCTCACGATCAAAGTAAAACATTTTTATATTTTCTACACTAAATCTCTCGATAAATACGAAAATGAATTATTGCTTTAATTTCGACAAATTCAAACATAATTTAAAACAGTAGTTAAATGCATCCGCGAAACGAAAGAACGCCAGTAGAACAAGAAGATTCTTTTGAAATATTCGCACATGCAAAAAACATTTAGGAATATATTATCTAGGCAAATGTACTCTTAATGTAAATGGTGAATAATTTAAATGCAGACAAATAAATAAATGCGAGTACACAAAAAAAAGTAAATGAATAAATAATAAAATGTGCATATAGAAAATGCTTGCGCATGTAGAAAAAAAAAGAGTTCTCTGGCTTATAAAAAAAAAATAAATTCAAACAACAACCGGACGCACGTGTTCAATTTGAATTCAAAAGTTTTTGGCGCAAAACAACGATAAACAGCCAACAATCAAAAAATCAACATCAGCAACAGCTACAGCTACAGAAGCAACAAATATTGCTACTTAGCACCAACATTTATTCTTACATACAAATATTTGATCGTGATGATGACTGAGGCAGCACCTCAAACCACCGCCACCACCAACCAACACACATGTTTGCCAGAGAACTGCGGAAATCATTTATAGCATTTTTACATTTATGCAACAAATATTTTTTTAATATTTTTGGATAGTGATGAAGCAGTTGTAGTCATCCAAGCAAACGATAAGATTGCATTGAAATCCAAAAGGAAGGAAGAAACAAACAAACAAACAAAGAGACGTAACGAAAAAAGTTTGCATTCGAATGAAACGCCATAAACCAGCAATTTACAAATGAGTATGCAATCGTTAGTTAACTGCCGCAATTTGCCAGAGCCCACCGACACAACAAGCCACCCATATTGTTGGCGGCAATTATAATAAAAACTTATTGACAAGACTGTCTCGATATTTTTAGCATATCATTTTGTTAAGAAGAATTAAAATTGGTCAAGCGGAAATTTAACAAAAACTCGAGCAATTGGAGATGCTTTATTAGGAAGTAATAGAATAATATAATAAGAGTATTAGAATCATGCAACGTAATTTTCGCCACTTCAAAGACTTCTGATCAACCTGAAACTTTGAACATATGACTAGAAATGTTGACACTGCCACGGCCATACAAAAATGTACGTAAGCAATTCTTATGAAGCTCACACATTGAGTTCTTCTGTTAATATAATTTAAGGAGTGGACAAGTGGGCAGTGCAACGACCTCTATAAAGAAAAGTAATTTAGGACTAAAAAGTAAATAATAATAAAAATTAATAACAAAAACGCTTTTATTGCTCACTAAAAATAATGAAATAAGTAAATTGACTTGTATTAGCTACGATATATTTTGTACATTAAGAGGGATCGTTAGATTTTTTTTTTGCGAAATTCAATTTCGTTTAGCACTAACACGTTGCATTTCCTTCTCAGACACATGCGAAAAACCTTATATATAAATAGGCCACATAACTTTTTGTCGTACACTTTTAAGTATCTTATTGTCCACCAATGTTAATGAAACATATATGGTTTAAAATATATTTATCTCTATATATGCACAATATATTTTTTGCCTAAAAACCTATTACAAAACCGGTTACAAACAAACCCGATTACGCATAAAGTGGTCGAATTTCGACCACCGGGCAGGATCCTAGTAATTAGAAAAATATTGGGACCTACTTTTAGTCATCTACCCAAATGTCAAAATTTTGAATATTGGATCAAATCGAGCAATTTGTGAAACATCGTATAATGCAACATTCAAACTTTTTTATAGTTGTTTTAAATCATCACCAGAAAACCGGAAATGTCCCTAAAAAATCTGTTTAATTTGCATTAATTACACACAGAAAAATTTCATATTAAAATCGTCGAAAATCAGGTTAATTTAACATTTTTCGGTAGTGATTTGGCTTCATATGTGTTTCAATATCTTAAAAGAACACTTTTCCTTTTGAAATAACTATATTTCATGTTGATTTAATATTCCAGTACAGTTAAATCAAAATGAAGTTGATACTGAAATAATACGAAGAATCATGTTGAATCAAAGTTTATGTCAAGTTGAGCCAACGTGAAGTTGATATTGAAACAACACGAAGATTCATGTTGAATTAAAGTTATATCAACTTGAATGAACGTGAAGTTGATATTGAAGCAGCACGAAGATTTATGTTGAATCAAAGTTATTTCAAATTAAAGAATGTGAATTTGATATTGAAACAACACCAAGAATCATGTTGAATTAAAGTTATATCAAGTTGAAACATGATTTTAATGTAGCTATTTTATTAATTATTTTACTTGCGTGATGTGTATTAGCAGTAGGGATGTAACGATACGCCGTTTTGCCGATCCGATACCGATACCAATATTTAAAAATAAATATCGCCGATACCGATTCCGATACCGATACGAATATTGAAATTGAGTTCAAGTTTAGATTAACAAAACTCAAGTGCAACTTTTTTATTATAAAAAATTACATTATAAGAGAGAATATTTAAAATTGATAAAACATTGGAAGTAATTTTTAAGGAGCTACATTTTCTTTGCTTTCAAAAAATTTATATTAAAAATATGCAGATAATTAGTAGAAAAGCAAGAAAAAATGTTTAATTCCTTTATAATTTTAAAAAATACTCGCCATGCTTTTTAAAAAATCGATTTTTTAAAGGACATTTATCAACTAATATTCTTCTAAATAACTTAATAGCTTAGTTATTAAAAGACTTCTAAGTTTATATTTATTCACTTAAATTTATATGAAAATGCAGTTCTGAGTTTAAATTCGCATAAAAAAAATTTTGAAAATGGGTAATTTTTTATCCTTTTTCCTTGAGGAAAAATCATTAAGAATACCGAAAAAGAAATTTGTCCTAGCATCGCTTCCAATTCGGTGATTGGTAATCGAAAAACAGAACTTCTTGCAATGGCAAGGATATGTAAAACTAATTAGAAATTATTCAAATTTGCAATACTTCCAGATCGCGAATTCTACATTTTCATGACTTCTTTGGAATAAGATTTAAAAAATAACGACTTAAATTTGAATTCATGATAAAATTAACAAAAAATAAATAATTTTTTTACAAAATAACAGCATAAAATATTATTAATTTTTAAAATTGATACTAATAAGATTTAAAAGATAACGAAGTGAATTTAATTCATAATAAAATCGAACAAAAATAAATTACTTGTTAAAAAAAAACTCTGAAAAAATTTTTTAAAGTATCGTCGTATCGACAGTAAAATATCGCCGATACCGATGTATCGGAAAATCTTAAGTATCGCCGATATATCGGTATCGGTATCGGTATACGTTACATCCCTAATTAGCAGGCATAAGAAAAATTTGTGTTATAGTTGGATGCCCCAGACAAGATTTGATCTTGTGTCACTTGCATGTTAGTCAACGCGCTAACCACCGAAGCCACAACATTAAATCAAATAGATTTAAGGTTAGATTAATAATTTACCGTTTAAAATTAATATGAAGTAATGGTAAATTTAAGCCAGTAGTAGAAAACTTTCGCTGGTAATTCGATTTTTGTCGAGTATTTCTAGCCTATATAAGAATAAACAACAAGAAAACAACAACAATTCACACAACTGAGCACAACAGTGAATTGTAACAATGAGCAAAGCAAGTAACACCAGCGACGCCATTTTTAGCATTTTTTACGATATGAAAAAAAAGATATGACATACTGTGTTGTCATATCGTAAGTTATTTACGATATGACAGCACTTCGATATGACAACACCGTGTATGGCTATCTTAGTGTTGTCATATCGTAAAAAGCATACATTAGAGCAAGCTTAAAATCGGCATTTGAAACAATTAGCTACTGGCTTGAGCTTTTCACATGTTTACATGTTCATATATACTTAAGTATAAAAAAAAAAAAAAAAAATCAAACCAAAAAAGTTTGTCTTGAGTAGAACAAAAATCAGAAAAATGGGAATGAAGAAAAATAAACCGATGGCAACGCTGGGAAAGTGCACTTTAATATCAGCTTGAGAGTGATTTAATTCTCGTATTCAATTTTCGCGAAAAAGTTGTATATATAAGAATTAAAATCACATTCAACAGAGCCACCTGACAAGTGGTGATAGCAAATACACGTGAGCACTGACGATGGAAGTGTAGCGGCTTCCGAAAGTGGCGCTACTCTGTTCTGCTGTGTACGTTGAAAAATTAAGTTGATGTTAATTTTTCCATTGTTCCTTGGAATATTAATCATACCCAATTCTTTCTGAATATAACGTTACGAACCTTAGCCTAATAATCAATTTAGATTCACAAAGCAAATACGTTCGAAATAATCATATTAATAATTTGAAAAAATTGCTGAAAAATTAAAAAAAAATGTTCGACTATAAAAACAGATTTTTTTTGTTTGTATAAATATGCATATTAACATTAAAAAAAAGACAAAATAAGCAGAAGTAGAGCCAAATGTGCCACAGAAACTAGAAGAATGCCTTAAATATGCGGCTAAGTCAGAAATATGTAAACGTGAGCTTTGCTTCTAAAAACATGTTCAACGCCTCAAGGTATAAAAACTATCATTGTAAAAACGATATACAAAATAAACGGAATTTAAGCACCAAAAATGAACTTTTTCGGAATGGCAACCCTGTGAAAATCGCGACTAGACCATACAGGCATATAAGGACTACTCCATAATGGACCAGGACTAGTCTCAAACTAGTCCAAACGTATGCAAAAACTAGTCCATGTAACTACTCCATGGAGCACCTTCATGGATCACAGAAAAGTAGTTTCCATTTTCATTTTGTGGTCTACGTAGATAATTTTCTCTCTCTGCTTTAATGTCTCCTTTTATGACGCGAACTACACTGAATTTTTTGATTTTTTTATAAACAAAACTCACTATTTTTTTAATTTTTCGCTTTTACCACAAAAAATTATTTTGTGCTAAAACTAAAATGGACCACGTAGACCAATAGTTTTTGCAGAGAGCTACAGAATCAAAACCAATCCGAACGGAATCTGTGACCCGGCTGATAGTATATTTTTGTTTTCCGGCTGTAAGTTAAAGATAATTTTGTGACGAACACATGATGCATAAAATTGCTAAACTTAGACAAAACTTCAGATAGTTATTAGACATTCAGTGGAAAAAGCCGAATTATTTTTAATAAAAAAATTTTGTTTATTAAAACCAATTTTGTATAGGAAATAAAATCGATGTTTTTCACTTAATGGTGTATAACGTTCTTATATTTTGTCAGATCTTCTCGATCTTAAGCTTATTTTATTCGACACAAATTTGTTTTTTACGTGTGCGCTGAAAAGAAATTATAAAATTTTTTCCATATTAATGAAGCAACTTAAAATAAAATAAAATTAATACAACTTCCAGCCGTGGCACAGCGTGTCGAATGAGCAGTCTAGAAAGGCAAGTGTTATATCTCTCGAAAAA
Source organism: Panzeria rudis (assembly GCA_956483635.1). Lineage (NCBI taxonomy): Eukaryota > Metazoa > Arthropoda > Insecta > Diptera > Tachinidae > Panzeria > Panzeria rudis. Next base: position 145,140,099 of record OY101448.1, on the reverse strand, counting down.
AGTAAGCTCCATAATATATAGCCTAGGAGCTATAAAACTGGAAGAAAATCATTCGGTTAGGATGTTCATGCAATTTTTTTCAATTAAGTCGGCTCAAGAAGTAAATTTATAACGTCATAATTTACATTACTGCAATTCTTCTTCGGTGTTTCGCGAAGATTGCATATATAAGATAAGATATATACGGAACGTCGTTTCTTTAAGCAAAGCTGTTTTGGTCATATTAAAACTGAAAATTGGAAAGTGACAACACTTTTTTATTTTTTTTCCGGGAGGGGCGGGCACATTCGTGCAGGAATCTTTTTTTTGCAAAAATAAAGAGAACATTGTGGGTTGTAACATACAGTAGGTACTTGGCTCGAAAAAGTGGTATTTACTACTGAGTAATTCCATTTAGCCGGGTGTGACCACTTTATACATATTTTTTATTATAAATAAAGAATATAAAATGTTTTACTTAAAAAAGGTTGCGACTCGCAAGGCCATTAAGCTTCAAATCGTTGAATAACGGGTGGACACTGAAAGAACATGATTCCTGCTCAGAATGGTAGTCAGAACGCTGTGACGGGTGTGACCTTACAAGCCTCAGTTTTAAAGGATTATGACTTTCAGCATAAATTCTGTAAAATTTTTGCTATAATGTACACAATAGTTTTGGTATAGCTGTCTGGTCAAAGTGTTTTTAGCTGGATGTATTACGTATTTACTGTTTGACAAAAAATCATTTTTCTCAACAAAAAAACTATTTTTTAAATGTTTCGGGTGTGACCGACGGGTGTGACCTAATACGAAAATTTAAAAATTCGAAGAAATAAAACTTTTTATTAATTTCATTAATATAAATAATATAAAAAAAATCATAAGAATATAATAACACATTTAATTATTTGCTATCCGTTCTATTATAGACAGCAGAATACTCTAGCTGAGTATTTTTTTAAATTCAATAAAAGGCGAAAAAAGTATATTCTTTTCAGAAATAGGGATTTTTATTAATAATGAGAAAGGGAAGAAAAGAAAATCTGAAATATATATTAAACATACAAAGAGGGAGAGCAAAAAGTTTCGTGGATGATCAATTAAAAGTAGGGATGTAACGAATACCGATACTGATACCGATATATCGGCGATACTTCAGATTCTCCGACACATCGGTATCGGCGATATTTTACTGTCGATACGACGATACTTTTAAAAATTTTTTCAGAGTTTTTTTTTAACAAATAATTTATTTTTGTTCGATTTTACCATGAATTAAATTCACTTCGTTATTTTTTAAATCTTATTAATATCAATTTTAAAAATTAATAATATTTTATGCTGTTATTTTGTAAAAAAGTTATTTATTTTTTGTTAATTTTACCATGAATTCAAATTCAAGTCGTTGTTTTTTAAATCTTATTCCAGCAAAAAAAAAAGATACTCCAAAGAAGTCATGAAAATGTAGAATTCGCGATCTGGAAGTATTGCAAAGTTGGATAATTTCTAATTAGTTTTACATATCCTTGCCATTGCAAGAAGTTCTGTTTTTCGATTACCAATCACCGAATTGGAATCGATGCTAGGACAAATTTCTTTTTCGGTATTCTACAATAATTTTTCCACAAGGAAAAAGGATAAAAAATTACACATTTTCACAATTTTTTTATGCGAAATTAAACTCAGAACTGTATTTTCATGTAAATTTAAGTGAATAAATATAAACTTAGAAGTCTTTTAATAATTAAGCTATTAAGTTATTTAGAAGAATATTAGTTGATAAATGTCCTTTAAAAAATCGATTTTTTAAAAAGCATGGCGAGAATTTTTTAAAATTATAAAGGAATTAAAATTTTTTTCTTGCTTTTCTACTAATTATCTGCATATTTTTAATATAGATTTTTTGGATGCAAAGAAAATGTAGCTCCTTAAAAATTACTTCCAATGTTTTTATCAATTTTAAATATTCTCTCTTAAAAAACTTGCACTTGAGTTTTGTTAATCAAAACTTGAACTCAATTTCAATATTCGTATCGGTATCGGAATCGGTATCGGCGATATTTATTTTTAAATATCGGTATCGGTAAAACGGCGTATCGTTACATCCCTAATTAAAAGTGCCTCAAATTGCTTAAAAAAATATTAGATAATGTATTTTTTTAATTTTTCTATAATTGCCATGCTCTTAAAAACATCAATTGATAGATTTTTATTAAAAATAAAAAATTTTTTTTTCTTGCATAGGGCCGTTTTACGTGGAATCACTCTAGCAGTAGAATTTTTATGAAATTTTTATATACTTACGATTTATGGCACTTTTTAAAGGCACATTCTGAAGGAGTGCCTTTCCAACAAATTTGTTTTTTTCATTGGCACTATTCACTTAGAGAACAAATAGCCTTTCAAATTCTATTATTATCTTCTACCATTTATCTTTCTATATTGGCCATACGCCACATAGTGCGTGGTAGAGGGCTAAAAGATATGTAAAAAAAAAATTTGTTTTAATTTTTATATAATTTAGCTAGATGCACCATTCTGGAGTTATATATTCGAAATTGATTGGATGACTTCGCTTTCCGTTTATACAGCGACGATACACCCTAATGTACATAAGTACCAATCCATTTTACTCTAATTAACGCTTTACTGCATTATATGCTAATGAAATAAAGTGTTTTATCTTTATCTATACATAAACTTTACAACAAATTAAAATTCATTAAAATCGCATAATATTTGTAAAAGTTATGAGTCCAACAAGATTTTTCAGGCCCGACGTAGTCAACTTTGACACCCTGTAGCTCACTGTGTGTTTCAAACGGGTAGTCTAAATTTCAACATTCTTAAATCTTAGATCCTCCTCTATTATTGATTTTTACATATATCATTTTTCATCGGATCGCAAGGTTCAAGGATACAGATTTATTATCCTTTTCCCGATTGGAACCACTATGCGTTTTAGAAAGACTCAACTGCAGTTCTAGTGTAACCTTTTTTCTTAACTGAAAATTTAATACGCCATTAAATGTTTAATTTTTGAAAGTATGAATTAATTTTTTTTCTTTTATAGATTTGCTGCTAACATATTTACATACACATTTCATAATTCGTTTAATATCTAATTAATGTTTCAGCTTTTTAAATTAACAAATCAACGAATGCTTAATATGCAATTCGTTATGCGTAATAAATATTTTAATCGTTTTCTTTATACCAAAAAGAACAGGTAATAAAAATAAGCTTGACCTTTTTTTCTTAAATTTTATTTTAAATCGTAAATACATTATAAATATGTTTACTCTGTACTTTGATTTTTACCGATTTTTTTTTATAAATAAATGAAGACATATGGGACCTACATACATAAATCAATTTTGGATAGGCATTTAATTTTATACAACTTGAGTTGTTGTATGTAAATTAAACTTTAATTAAAATACAGTCAGTCACCCAGCCATAAATGTATGGAATTACACAAACGAAAAAACTAAATTAAAAAAAAAAGATTTAGAAGGTTGAAGAATATCCGAAGTTTGCAAAAGTCTTAAAACATTAATGATAAAAAAAATTTTAAGCAACCCGACATCTGTATTTGTGAAGTTGGAGCTACCAAACAGAACACTTTCGATCGAATCACCTTTCTAACAGAAAAAAACTAGATCAGAATCGGTTTAAACTTTTAGGCTATACGGTGCCACATACAGACGCACTTTAAAATGATAACATTCGGGTGAACCGATTTCTAATTTTTTTTTTCATAAATGGCGGGAGTCAAAAAGTTGTGTTTTGGTTAGGATATTCACAATTATATTTACAAAAACTGGCAATTATATTGGTTTGCTTGGTGAGTAGCTAATGAGGGTCGGCTATACATTTGACCCGCCTACGGGCCTCCTATGAGCTTCAGGCACCAAATTTAACCATTTCATTAAACCACCATATAATATATAGTGGTTTAATAAAATTGATAAATTTGGCCACTGAAGCCCTACAGAGAAAAAACTAAATTTCATTTTCTGTTAAGGAGTTCAATGAAATAGTAAATAGTTTGTCTAGAAACGGACCTAAAAACAAATTTGTAAATATAGACAAAAATATCTCTACAATTTCATTGAAAAAAAGTGTTTTTTTTCAGTGAACAAAATTTTTTAAATCTATAAAGCAATTTGTGTAAAAATATTTACAAATTGTAAACAAAACAATTTACTAAATCAAACAAAAAGATTTACTAGATTTTTGAAAAAATTCCAAACAATATTTTTGTCTGCAGTTATAAAATAATTAGTCTAAAAATACTAGCAAATATTAAACAAAATAGTTTACCGCCGAGATTAGCGGGAGCTATCGAAACGAAAAATATAATTTAATTGGAAAATTAAATTAAAACCGAACTCAAGCCAAACATAATTAAATTTATTTGGATATAATCCAATACAGTTCGACTAAACTCATAACTTAGTTGTCAAAATAGTTTACTTAATCAAACAAAAATATTTACTTGATTTTTTGTAATATATCAAACAAAATTTTTGTCTGGGTCATCAGCACAATCATCCGTTAGGCATCTATGACATTTCACTTTGTTAAATGTGTCCAGGTCTGAATGTTTATCTAAAGACGGTAAAAAATCTGCAGTAAATAAACTATCATTGTTGTTATTTGTATGTATGTCATGAGGCTTGTTTTTTACGACACAGATTTTCTTGTTGTTTTTGAAATAAATAAGAGTCCAAGAAAAAAAATTGGTTCAGTAAAGAGCATTTAGTGAAAATTAAATTTATTTTTAGACAAATTTTTGTTTCAAAATTTTTTGGTGATAATTTTTTCTGTGTAGGAGGCTCCTAGATGGGACCAATATATAACCGATCCCCATTAGTTTTCTAGTGTGAGCAATTTTTCTATTTTCCTATCGCCCATCTCCTTCCCTTAGCGGGGCTCCCATACATAAAAATTTCTCGACTTTGAAGTAGCTATTTACCCAGCAAACCAATATAATTGCTAGTTTTTGTAAATATAATTATGAATATCTAACCAAAACACATTTTTTTTTGCCACCCGTCATTTTTGAAAAAAAGAAATTTTAAAAAATCGACACGCCCTATTATAACATCCCTTTTTCGTGGTCGGAGACTATTTATTGCTTTATAATCAAACTTTTTTTATGCTCGGAACTTATGGTTCCGCCTACTACTGTCACGCATATTAGAAGACGATGAATAAAAAAAAACTTTCATAGTCACTTTTTTCGTAGAATATACGTAGTTTTCGTACATAGTACGAAAAAAGATTTAGGCAATAATTTTATGAAATTACGAAAGTAACGAAACCCTTTCGTAAACATTTTTCCTAGTTAAAATATATATTTGAAATAAAAAAATAAATTTAAATTATTATTTATAAATTGACATATTTTTCAGGTGTAAATAAATAAAACAAATTTTTAGCTCTTATAAAATAAGTAGAAATTTTTTCGGTGTACTAATTGTTGCAAAATACTCAAATAAAAAAAATTTCGTTTGAAGATTTCGCCATTTTACTATGATGATAGTGGATCAACAAACGAATCATAAATTGAATAAACGTTGATTGATTGAGCAACGATCGCTTTGTTTTGCATTAATTGTCCAACTGTTCCAGTGTACATGACGATCAAAAGCAAATTTACTGAATATTATTATAAAACGAAAATGGCGTTTCAGTGTCATCAGGTATTAAAAAAAAAGATACAAATAAAACAAAAACCACATAAATTTTACGAAGCCTACATTTGTAATATGACGAACACGACCAGCAGTTAGTTGAACGAGTGAAAACAGAAAATATTTCAAGCACTTGTTAATTAGGAGGAGGCAAATGATACCAAATGAGAAAACAATTTATTTTTAATTAATTTTAAATGAAAAATATTCAACACCCGCTGGTAAAAGCTTTTGTACTCAGTTGCTTTTCTCTATACTCAACAAAGCTGTAGCCAGCCCCAAAATGTTAATGAAGATGATCTCTGATGTTTACTTCGCGGTAATTTAAATTGTCTGATGATCGATGAAAACGACAACAGTGACAACAATAGACTAGACGTGGACAGACAGACAGACGGATTTTAGATATTTGCAGGTGTTCATTTGTGATCGTAAGCATGATAACAAAAACAAAAAGATGATATAATTAATTAATTAAAACAAGAATGCGTGAATGCTGCTGCAAGTGCACAATGAGAGTTTCAAACCAAAAAAGGCACAAATGTTAGAATTTTAGAAATGTAATTTTTAAATCGTAAATAACCTTTTTGAGTTTATATATTATTCGCTAAATTAATTCACTTATAAAGTAAAAATTCCATCAAATATATGCGAAATTAAAACAAAATAAGCTTGCAGGTTTCCAGTAAATTAAACCCATATTTCCTATTGATAGCTTTTGTAGTGAGTCAAAGCGCTCTAAATCAAGCTTGGAACGTAATTCCCATGAAAGGAGGTACTTTGGAGCAGCCTGACTATTGAAAAAGATATCTATATGCACGCACTTTAATGACTTCACTTAAATTAATGTGAAAACACTTGGTGATTGCCTGTATTTCCGTCTAAAATACCGCAGGCCCTTTGTGATTACCTGTAAAGAAAAAAGAAAGAAGGGAGAGAGGACAGAGTAGTATATAGGCTGAGAGCAGAAAAGTTGATAAAGAGATTAGAAGACGGTTAGAAGAGAGGAGAGGAGTTAAGGCCATGTCAGATAAAACTTTTGCTTCGCGTTGCGTTACAGATTCGCTTTGACATCTAAGATGAAATGTACATACTTATACGAAACATGTCACATAAAGCACTTTTAACGCAGCGTGAAGCGAAAAGTTCGGCAACTCTCATCTTTTTGCTTGCTTTGACAATCAGCTGAAATAATTTTCTTTTATTATATTGCCAAACGAAACATATCGTGCGTTTGAATTTGTTTTAATAAGAGGTAAATATGTATGTGCCATTTATTTCTTTATAATAAATCGTAAAATAACATAATTGACTTTTATTTTTATAACAAAAAATAAATAAATAGCAAAATTATCAACTACTTTTTTTGGTAAACGAGCAATGCGCGAGTGTTGTCAAAGTTTTCATTGTGTCATACACCTTTTGCTTTACACTTTTCTATCAAAGTTAGAAACGTCACGCAAAGCGACAAAGTTGTATCTGACACGGCCTTTAGGCGTACGGTATTCCGTCCTGGAAGGGTCGTTAGTGAAATAAAAATGCCACTTGGGTAGTCAGCGAGTGAGCCCCCGCTGCTCCTAATGAATGAACTTATGTTCTTGAGCTCCATTTCTGAGAACTTGGAGAGGCTACCAAAGAATCCTTTGGCCAGAAGGCGAAAGCGGTGATCCATCAGAGCTGAGGAAAGGCACAAAAGGTGCATTATATTCTCTTCTTCTACGTCATTACAGCTTAAATAGTAATCATTGTAGGGGAGACCCATACGTCTAGCGTTGGTGTCAAAGGTGCAGTGCCCCGTGACCGTGGCCATGAGGTTCAGCAGGTGTGGTTTTGGGAAATTTAGAAGTTGCTTAGTTCTGCTCGACTCAAGGTGAGGCCAGATTGTTCTCGCAATCGAGCAGGTTGGTTCATTTTCCTATCTGGTTTGAGCCACTTGCATAAGGGCAGCTTCAATTCGTCTCCAGCAAGATGAGAGTTGGAGACCGCAGAGATTGCCAATATCGATATACCGAAGCAAGGCTCTCCTCTTATCCAGATCATCCGCAATGATGTTGCCTGAAATGGACTCGCGCCCGCGTACCCATTTAAGGGTGATGCGTGAATTACTCACCATCGTGTTAAGTGCTGTGCGGCATTCCAGGACTAGGCTGTATGTGGTGTACACACCAGTGAAGTCTTTAATCGCCGGTTAGCTGTCGGTTATGATTTGGATATCGCTATTCGATATCCGATAATACCTTAGCCAGTATATTGCTCTTTTGATGGCAGATATGTCTGCTTGTAGGATACTTGTAGGCACCCCCACCAAATCTCGTTCCCCGTTTGGAGCCATCGGTGTAGATATGTATGGCCCCGTGTGAATCTGGGAAGAAGTCTCCCGTGAAGGACTGTCGAAATTCTCTCTTGAAGGAGGGCTTCGGAGTGCAATAGTCTATGAGACCCGGAATAACATCAGTAGTCTCTAAAATGCTAGCATGACCCCATGGTCGATGGTTCCATGCACCGATCACGTTAAGCAGATCCACTGGCGAAGAGTGCTTTTGTTGGCGTAGATCTTAGGGCACCAGTTATCATGATTGCCATTATGCGAAGAGCCCTCTCTATACGACATCGATTGCTCGCCGAGTCCAGTGCTTTCCAGCAGACGGATATGCCGTAAAAAAGTATCGGCTTGGTTACTGTTTCTAATATCCAATTGCCTCCTTGGGATTTATGCCGCAGGCCAATATCGTTCCTGCAAAAATAAATTGCCGTTAGGGCTTTAGTTGCTCTTGCATGAAGATTGGTACTCCATGTGTCTAGATGGAAGCCAGATATCGCAGCCGCTACATCGTCTGTGTATGCAACAGTTTTGATGAACATGGATTCCAGCTTTTTGAGCAGAGCATTTTCTGACACATTCTACAAGAGGGGTGATGGTACTCCACCTTGCGGCGTACCTCTGCGGGCATGCCTGGTGATGCGTGCTACACCAATAGTGGATGTAATTATTCTGCATTGAAGCATATTCTTTATAAGCTGATATATGGACCGGTCAATCCCTAGTTCTATGAGAGCCTGGATGATTGCCGCCGAATCAATATTGTTAAAGGCGTATTCAATATCTATGAAGGCTACCAGTGTTAAATTTTTGTGCTCGAATGACTTTTCTATGTATCCTACGAGCGAGTGCAAAGCCGTCTCAACTGATTTCCCCTTTGTGTAGCCGTGTTGAGAGGCTGAGAGAAGAGTGCTGTCGACAGATGTTCTTATATGAACGTCGATCAGCCGCTCCAGTGTCTTTAGAAGGATGGAGGTTAGGCTGATATGGTCTAAAGTCCTTCGCCTTGGAGTGCGATGCAGTACCTCTTTTCGGGATGAAAAGAACATCGCAATTTGTCTATTGGTTTGGAATGTATGACCATGAAAGGCAGGCCCTGTATATCCTGTCTTGGTATAAATAGCAGCTCGCTGCAGGACATTCTACTTAGAATCGATTAGTGCCCGTTGTGTTGGAAACCATCCCTATAAGCAGCCATTTCCGCACAGGTTCTATGAAAATTTGTATGGATGTTAATCCAATTAAGGCCTCAAAAGCCAAAGTTGGACATGATCTCATTACGCCAGTAGTAAGAAGACGCGTCAATCTCTGAGTCTTCTACGGAATCAAATGAAAGTCTTTTGAAAATTTCATTACTTTCACAAAACTCGGGCTCCTGCAGACGTATTAGAGCGGTCAGGAGCAGTTTTGTGGCCATATCAGATTAGATTCACTTACAAAATTGTATAAGGTTTTCTCAACTCTAAGATGACCAGATAAGAACGATAGGAAAAGAAATTTAGATAAAAAGCAACGGTAAGATGATCCAATGATCCAATTCATTTGAGCCGCTTTTAATTTCATTTGCGTTCATTTTGCTTTTATGTAAGATTTCCATGTTAGAGACGATCAAGATGAACACCGAGATATTTAACTTCAGTGTGTTGGGGTATAGTTTGGTGATTGATTTGTATAGGCATTTTTGTTCGTTAATTTTTATCCGCCATTATTTTAACAATTTTTCCAACTAAGTTATATACTCTTGCAGTTTGCGGGAAGCTTCTTGATGGCTTTTCTGAACACTTAGAAAAGCTGTATCATCAGCGAATGTTGGTATGTGTATGTTACTGCTTACCGGCAAGTCAGAGGCATATATCAGATATAATACAGGACCGAGGATGCTGCATTGAGGAACTCCGGCTTCAATCGGTTGCAGAGAGCTTAGAAAATTACCTTCCTTAACAACAAATTTTCGTTCAGTTAAGTAGCTTTCTAAAAGCTTAAGGGTGTTTCCGAGTAGGTTTTGTTGCTTTAGTTTATGTATTAAATAAAAATTTAAGAGATGTCGAACACAAAGGAAACTTGTCATGCTACTAAATTGGCCTTCGAATTTTTACTGATTATCTGTCATTCATCTTTGTTCTGAAATTCGTGCGTGCTTTGGCTTGTGACTAATCCATAATGTTCCACATTGTCTCTCTTTGGACCATATCGATTCTTCTATACAGCTTTTCTTATTTAGAGTAAAAAGCAAGATTTTTTAGGTCGAAAATTAGTTTTTATTTGAATAGCGCAATGAAGCTAGCAACGCCCTCTGGCTGGAAAATGTACCAAAAAGCTGCACTTTTACTGAATTGAAAGGGCGCCAATTTTCTACTAGAAAAGTTTCTTTAGTGTCTCTGGTGTCATCAAAACAAGTAAAATTATTTTTATTAATGAAAAGCAACACTTGTGCGTCAATACCATTAAAAACAAATGTTTTTTGTGTGTTTAGATATTGAGGAAGAAAAGACAAGACACACAACATTATCACCAATAAGTGACTGAGCACAACAAATACTTGTAACTTCAGTGGTATTAATGATCTTTGAATGGGGACTTCTCGCTTGGGTGCCACTTCAAGTTTGTCTGTCTTCTTAATATGTTGGCTTTGTTCTTTTAAAGTTAATTTTTTTTTTGTTTAATTACGCTTTTGTTTAAATTGTTAAATATTTGTCTGTGTTTGTATACGGGTGATCTCACTTTTTGATTGATTGTGAACACCTGTGTGTAGTTTTTTTTGGTCTTGAAATTTTTCAGAAACGCTTTTTATCTGCCGTGATTTTTTGTTGATCTTGAATGTGACTTTTGATGTATTGTGTGTATTTCGTTTCTTTTTTTGGAGGGGGATCTTTTTATTTTGAGAAAAGCAAAAAAACTAAATCATTAAATTTCTTGTTGGCTGTAATTTCTGGGAATTTTTTAAGCGTTTTAAAATTCCCAGCTATTACACAAAACACAATTTTTGTAAGACAATAGAGGTTAATGAGCGTTTTATTTTAAGAAAGTTTTTGTTAAATTTGGCAATGATTAATGATTATTTTTGTTTTGTAATTTAACTTTGATAAAATGATTGAAAAATGGTGGATCTACCAAAATTATGTGAGGTTGGATAGCCTTATAAGTGGCTTCAACATCTGAATGGTTTTAAGGGAACAGAGCCTTGGCAAAACAAAAAATTATCAAAGATGTTACGCCTGTGAAACCAAATAATTTATTAAAATACATATACAAAAACATTTAGCTAAAAAACGTAATAAGCGTTACATCATTTGTAAATGAGTTTTATAGAAACCACACACATTGTAAATTAATGAAATCCAATACAATTTCAAAAAATTTTGTAATTTAAAACATGGCGATTTTTTTCCTTCTAGCTTTACAATTTCATTCATAAGGCCACCACTAACGGCACACAGTGGGGCATTTGACAACGCGGAGACAAATATTAGATACATTTTAATACATATTTTTTTGTTCGTTAGATAACATTTTATATATAAAAACTATATACAAAAATTAATTTTATGTTAAATTTTTAAATTAATTTTTTTTAGTAATGAACAAAAAAATTTTCCTCTTCTAAAGATATCTTAATTATTTTGGCTTAAGTTCATTCAATTTAATATTTCAATTAAAGTATTTTTATTTAGAAAGATATTCTAAAGCATGTAATAATTGAAAAGACAGAAAAAATTTTGGCTGCACGGAAGGTTGAACTTACATCAGATCTTGCGAGACTAATACGGTATCCTTATCAGAAATCTTCTCCGCATGGACCTCACTGCTAATCACGGCTGAGACCGTATTTTCTGATTTTTTCGAAAGGCTTTGCTTGCAATTTGATCCCACAATTTTTTTCGAAAATCGGTGGGGCTATTTGGCATGTACGCACAGATATGGGCATGAATGTGACAACCACGACTGAAAACCGTTAAAAGTTTTTTTAAGATATAGTAAAAAGTAGAGATGTGCGCGTGAGTGAGTTTTCGCTCACGATCACGCACGATCACGAAAAAAATATTTTTTTTACGCACAGCAAATTTTAAGACTCTCACGATCACGCACGCTCACGATCAAATTTCATTTTATCACGCGCGCTCACGCACGACAAAAGCTTAAGCTTTCACGATATTTATTTTTTTATATCTCATAAAAACACAAATCGAACATTAAACTTTTAATAATTTTTTAATATCCATGGGGATTCTCATTGTGAGTGTACATACATTTTGGGTTTTTCATTTTCTTTTTTTAGCTTTACCAATTTAATTAATAGAAATATGAGGAGGTTTTATAGTTTTCGCCTCATTCAATGCATCCTAATATAAAATAACATTTTTCGATTTTTTTTTTAATTTTTGTGGATTGAGCGTTACATTTGCATTCACGGTTGTTCTGGGAATGACTTTTTGAAAGCAAATAAGAAATTTCTGAACGGATAATGCTCTCCATATCGTTTCTGCCCTTCAGCTGCTGTTAACTTTTTTTACCACCCTAAAATTTATAGATAAATTATATTTAAGAATTTTGTTAACGTTAATATTTTTTTAGAACCCACTATATTTTGAATTTAAGACAATTCAGATGTATAATCTTCGATAAGTTTTAACATAAACTCCTTATTTACACACTAAAAAATTTCAATTAAATTAAAAAACTACAATACATTATTATTGATTGATGAAACTTTTTGCAATTTAAACTATTTAAAAAAAGTTCGCAAAACTTTTAAATATTTAGAAGTGCAACCCTACGCTGTTATTTTATTAATTAAACTGAATATTGAAGCATACTAAAAACGAGTAACGCTCAATACACATGCATAGCTGCGAACTATAACAATTTCTTAAAAAAGTTATAATTCCTATTATTTTTCAAATATTTGACGCAAAACACCATACAATTCCGATACATCAGTTTATATGAAGAGCGTATAAACAGCATTTTCGTTCTTTATTTTTAACACATAATCGTCAGTGTTACATTAAAAAAGCTTATGTACCTTTATTTATATATTAAATAGTATATTAAATCATGCTGGAGTAGATTTCATTTTAAAATGTATGCGTTTATTGTATGAAATACTTTCAATATTTTCAAAGCCATTAACCCATTATGAGTAAAATGGAATTTTAAGCATTTTTCGCCTGGCTTTTTACGTAAAAACATCGGTATATTAGACTGGACAATATAACGGTACTCAATATTTTATTTTATAGGGAAACTTCCAAGCTTTCATTTGGTGTATATTTGAAAGCTGTCATATATTAAATATGAAAGTTATGTAGCTTCTAATATTAGTTTTTGTACCAGATTTGCAAAATATTTCGTAAAAATTCGTATTACACAGAATCTTTAGTAAGTGACGCCGTGGTGCGAAATATCATAGAAGACAAAATCTTTGTGTCCGCTGTTTCAGTAAATAAGCGATACATCGTATTTCAAACGTTTTGACTTTTTGTGTGCTGGGTTGTCTACAGCTTACGAGTGCAAACATATTTTTCCTGATGTCAGACATTTCGGCATAAAAGGTTCACTGGGTTTCTCTTGCTGTCGACACACGTACTTTCGGTCCGAAGTAGGGCAGAAAGTCTGCACAAAATGCCGAATTCGTATTCGAAGACGGTCCATATGAGTGGTTAACAAGAAAACAAACCTCTTTGTCTGAGAAAATTCTAAAAACTTATCAGAAATGTCGTATAAAATTCGCAAATTAAATCTAAATGTTATAGGAGTAAAGATGAAATTTTTTTCAGCAAGCTACGAAATGTAATTTCGTGAGTGCGTGAAAATTAAATTTTTAAAATCTCGCACGATCACGCACGGTATTTAATTTGTAAATCACGCTCACGCACGATTGCGTGATTATTTTTTAATTTAATCACGATCACGCGTAAGTCACGCGTGAATCACGCCTGACACGAAAAATTCACGACATTTGCACATCTCTAGTAAAAAGGAAAAAACAATCAAGTTCTACTATACAGAGGTATTTATACCTTACTACACTTTTTAAATATCAAAAATAACAGCTTAAACTGAATAGCGACTAAATTCAGTTATTTGTAACATTACAATTATACTTTAAAATTAATGTGCCAACATAAAATTACAAGGTTCGCGAGGAAAGATAAAAGATAGAGTTCAATTAGCTGTATATTTTTATTTTCTTTGGACGCTATTCTAATGTCACGTACGTAGTGCAAAAATATTATCTGTCTACGTCATTTGAATCTGACCGATCGCAACTGTTTCAAAATAAAAGTTTAAAATCAATATTTGTCGTAAACAAATATTGATCGACATTTTTTTCAAGTTGGTGAAATAAAATTTTTATAAGCATATAACGTTCGTCACGAACGATATTTTTGTACTACAAATTCAACTAGATGCAAATGAAAAATGGCAAAATGTCCATCAAATTTCAAAAATAAAAAAAAAATCATCCGTTTTCATATCATGACAGTCAGCATATAAATGATTTTCGAACTGCGTATTCATTAAGCGAAAAATGTTTAATTAATTATTATGTACTATTCTGTAGTAGCCCTAAGGTGGCGTCGCAGATTTTCGGATATTTTTACATGCACCTTAACATCACTTCATTTATTTCCCTCGGTATTTTGGACAACAGGCTTCCAAATGTGATAAATTGTTCACATATAGTATCCTCTGAATGTAACATAACGACAAAATTTTTTTCAGTTACTCCTATTTTTGCAAAAACTATTCCACTTTGTAGGCGTACCAATGCCACGTACGCTGACATGGAAAGGCCCATATGCAACAGCCTTTTGTTTTCTCATCAAGGTTAAATATTGGCTAATGTTTATTTTTACATGAGTTTTCTAAATTTAAAATTCTTAACGATTAAATAGAAAATCTTTTTGGTCGCCTTCTCACAAAATGGTCCACTGTGCGGCTTGTGAATGGAATAATCAAGTAATACGTATATTTCTTATAAAATAAATTGTATGGTCTCATCATCAGGCAATGAAAAATGCGTGTAATTTGGAGTAGAAAACTGAACCAAAATAAAAAACACATAAGTAACCACAAGTAAATTACCAGCAAAAAAAAAACATAAACTTCAAGACGTTGCGGATAGTGATTTCTATAGCGAACAATAAATAACATGGCCCTCTTATTCAAGTTAATGAAATTCAGTGTAGTGTTTTATGGTCGCGTTGGTCTCATGTGAGGGAGTCAGTGTAGTGTGGAATTTTTGCTTTTTTTCTTTCAATTGTTTAAACCACTTGTATTGGCTTTTGGAGTTCACTTCCACATGTTTGTTCGTTCACTCTCATCATGCTCATTAATATTTATATGAAAAATCGTGCAACCAAATTACCAATAATTGTTGTTGCAGTTGAAATCAGATGTACATATATTTTTTAAGCGAAGCTTTGAGTGCTATTTTATGTGTAATACATACGAGTGGTTATATGTGAAAAAAATAAAAATGTGTTCCATTTTACTTTTTGTTAAAAATGCATTTTTTTGTCTTATCAACAATTGTGGTTTTGTAAAATTTCTCATCCATTTACAATTGCAGTAGATGGTTTCTAAGCAATAGACTTTGAACGTTTCTTTCTTTCAAGTGCTCTATTGTAAAAAATACCACTTTAAGCCATTAAATTGTTCCGAGCTTTGCTCAATCGAAAAATATGGAATTGCTCAAAACATATAAGCGGTTCGATCCAAAGGTTTTTTTTTAAGTTTGCATCTTTTTTGGTTAAATTATGATCTTTCGATTGGTTTTAGTTAGATGCCAACGGGACCGCGTTATCTGTGTATTCGTCTGTCTCACAATGGGTAAACTATCACACACAGTGTGTACTACTCTGTTCATAGTAAAATTATTCGAATAAAAATACTTAGAATAAATATTACTTATATAAAAATTATTATTCGAATGAACTTATATCTTTTAAATAATATTCTATGAATAAGAGTTATTCGAATAAATATTATACGAAAAAAAATCTAATAAAATTTTTGAAATATTTTTTATAAATCTTGTAGGATTACAGCAAACTATATTATGTTTCTGGAAGCAGTAAAAAAAATGTCAAGCCTTCCACATACCATGTACAATGCTCAAAAAGAAGGATATATCTTATCAGTGTTCATATCCCAGCAAAAACTTTGCTTACTGGTAGGCAAGAATGTATATGAGGATTTAAGTCGTAACTACTTACAATTTGGCTAGATAACTACTTATTTTTGTTTAAGAAGTCCAAAAAAATAAGGGGTACTCCTTACAAATGTATTTACATTGTCTCAGAAATTAACTCGTTATTATTTGGCTTACTTGAAGCTAAAAAATAAGTAGTCAAATAAACAAATTAAAATTAAAAAAAAATGTATACACATTATTTTATTATTATATTATTTTATTTCTAACTAATTCACAAAAATTATTTTAGAAACTCAATAGAAATTGGGTGTATTTTACTCGTTTTGGAGGGAAGGGACTCTCCCGCCCCCTGTTGTATATCTTTGTATGTATGTAAAGGCCCTTAAATTTAAAAAAAAATTAATTTAATTTTTAGACATTTCTTTTTAGTAATTAGCATTTCCATTAATATGAAAAAAAATATTTTATATTTTTTATGCCCTTAGGCTAAAACTGGCTCCATGAAAAATCGCCCAAAAATTTTTTCATACAAATTTTAAGTTATTTTTCATATAAAAAATCGCCCAAAATTTTACACCCAAAAATTCTGGCAATCATCAAATCAAATATAGAATTTAAAATATATATTGTAGAAAATAATTGAAAGTTTCTCCAATGTGTTCCATTTCCACCAGTCTTCTACAGCAGTAAAAGTGGTTTAGAAAATTGTCGTAAGAGAAGCCGATATTTGACATACCACGGAAAGTCGTCGAAAGCATGTACCAAATTAAGCATTCCGAAGGCTACTAATAGTGAAAATTGTCGTAAGCGAAGCCGAGATTTAACATATCATAAGGAAAAGCGCCGA
The DNA here is from genome assembly GCA_956483635.1 of Panzeria rudis. Classification (NCBI taxonomy): domain Eukaryota; kingdom Metazoa; phylum Arthropoda; class Insecta; order Diptera; family Tachinidae; genus Panzeria; species Panzeria rudis. The sequence continues at coordinate 145,123,090 of OY101448.1, read as the reverse complement.
AAGCGTTTATCAAGTTAAACATTTCAAGGTTCACTACTATAAAAAATTTTCAAAAACGAAGCGGATATTTGACATACATACCATAGAGTTTAAAATCCTTCGTGCAGGTGGAATCAAGTCTTTGCTTCGCTTACGACAATTTTCAATATAAGTTGCCGGAATGCTTAGTTTTGGTACGTGCTTTCGACGACTGTTCGTGTAGCCGGTCTTCGGCCGGGCGGAAGGATTTTAAACTCTATGGTATGTCAAACCTCGGCTTCGCTTACGAAAATTTTCAATATTAGTAGCCTTCGGAATGCTTAATTTGGTACGTGCTTTCGACGACTTTCCGTGTAGCCGGCCTTTTTAGATTACTTGCCTTTGAAATATTTAATTTTAAGCGCGCTTTTGGCGGACGGAAGGACTTTCGACTCTATGTGATATGTAAAATTTTGAGCTGCGGTTACCTTGACGTCTTAAATTTCCGGCCATCGATAAATGATCATTACTGTATTATATGTTTATAAATTTTTGTTATATCTATGATAATTATCTAAATTACCCTTGGAGAGCCATACTATCATTTTTGGCCGATGAAAAATATTGCCTTTTATTTATACTTTTATTCAGTAAGAAACGAAGACTTTTATGTTTTTAGTAAAGTTTTCTTTTTTCTTTCAATATAAAAATTAAGTTACTATAATTTAAAATTTTTTTTCTGTTTTTTAATTTTGGGTGATATTTCATTTATTTTGGACGATTTTTCATTTTTTTTGTGTGATTTTTCATATTTAAATTTTGGGCAATTTTTCATTTTTTTGTGCGATTTTTCATTTTGAAACTTTGGGCGATTTTTCATTTCTATTTTTGGGCGATTTTTCATGAAGCCGCTTAAACTAGTTTTGTGATGAACACAGGAATCCTAAAATCACTAAACTCAAATGAAAAACAAGAAAGTTATAAGCTTTTAAGTGAAAAACGCCGATTTTTTTGTCATAAAAAATTGCTTTAATTCAGTTTGTATACCCAGCAAAAACCTTTGTCATTTTTGTAATCGGTAGTACTGTATTAATGGGCTACAAATAATGGGTGGTAGTTATGTATTTCATTACAATGCTTCAAATTAGAACTTCTATTTACTTACTGCGTGTTCCACGATGTCGACAAGTCGATGTCGATGTCGTTATTTATTTTAAAAACGAAAAAAAATTGCATTTTTTATTATTGTCGTGGGACAGGCCCTTAGTTTTTAATAAAATTAGTACGTATTTTTTCTCATTATCTGAAAATACTTATAACTTGTTGTTTTGTATTAATAAAATAAGTAAACAACAATTTTTTAAGTCAACGTGTGTTTGTATATGAAAATTAATTTTTGTCGCTTAAGCTTATAAGTCCAAAATAGCAGTTTGACCAGCTGGGTCAAAAAAAATATAAAAAAATTTAAAATATAAATAAAATATGATGTATATAAAATGTTTTTGATTTTAATTTGTTTATTGGAATATTTAATTTTCAGCTTCATGTAAGCCAAATAATAACTAGTTAATTGCTGTGGCAATGCAAATACATTTGTAAGGGATATCCCTTATTTTTTTTGGACTTCTCAAACAAAAGTAAGTAGTTATGGAGTCAAATTGTAAGTATTGGGTGGTTAAATTTTAAGGGCCGATGTTGAATGGGTGTGGTTCACTAAACGTCACGTTTTTTTTCATTTCATTTGACATTTCTCAATTTCAGACTAACTCAATTTGAACTGTGGTAAGATACACAATCGAGGAACGCGTTAAAGTTAATCAGGCTTATTATGAAAATGGGCGTTCAAATCAAAATGCATATCGATCAATTTTCGATGAAAATCATCTTCAGTGATGAGGCACATTTTCACCTCAGTGGATTCGTCAATAAGCAGAATTGCCGCATTTGGGCGAATGATAATCCAAGAGTGATTGTTTAATGCGGTTTATGGGCTGGCGGCGTCATCGGGCCGAAAATTTTTTTCCAAATAAGGCCGGTCAGGCAGTTACTGTGAATGGTGTTCGCTATCGTGAGATGATGACGAACTTTTTATGGCCCGAATTGGAAGATATGGATTTGGACGACATGTGGTTTCAACAGGACGGTACCACTTCCCACACAGCTAAAAAAAAACAATGGCTCTTTTGCGCGACAAATTCAACGGCCGTGTTATCTCACGTGGTGGCGATGTCAATTGGCCGCCAAGATCATGTGATTTGACACCGTTGGCCTTCTTTCTTTGGGGTTATTTGAAAGAAAAGGTGTACGTCGATAAGTCAGCAACAATTCAAGAGCTAAAGGATGAGATAATTCGGCACATTAACGGCATAGAACCTCAATTATGCATCAGCGTCATCGAAAATTTGGACCATAGGATGGAGGTGTGCCGCCGAGGTCGCAGCGGCCATTTGGACGATATTTTGTTCCATACATAATTAAACCATACCATATTATCATAATAAAAAGAAATGACAATAATTTCCTAAATAATTTGTGTTTTATTTAAAATCAACATCGGCCATTAAAATTTAACCACACTTTACTTAGACTTAAATCCTTATATACTTTTTTCCCTACCAGTAAGCAAAGTTTTTACTGTAACAAAAAAATATCTCCAATCAAAAGAAATTTTGTATTGAAAATAAAATCGGCTTAATGGCTTATAACTTTTTTACTTTTTGACGGATCGTTACGATTTTAAGCTTCGTTTATTCGGCACGAAATTGCCTTTTATGTGTAGGATTAAAAGAAATTACTAAAGAAATTTTCATCTCAAAGATGCAGCTTAAAATTAAATTCATAAAAGATATTTTGAACAAAATGTTTTTTTTTTACATTTTTGTATGTATTTAATAATATGAAACTTTCTGACTTTCGGATGGTATTCAAAATCGATTTTACGACTTTTTTCCTTCATATATCGACGCTTCATCCCAGTGTGCATGTGTCTTATTTCAATTTTTAGTCGACATCTCTAATTATCTAAAAAAAATTCAAGATATATGTTCTGAAAGCAATATAAATATATTCTGAAAGTTGAAGTATAAGTTTTTCAGCCCTTCAACTTTGCGTAATTAGTTAAAAAGAATATTAAGTTCATTCCAAGTACTCGTATCAAGGTAAACTGTTTCATTTGCTACAACATAATTCAATACTTTGTAACAAGTTTTCTTTATTTTTTACCAACAAGCTAAATTAGTATGCACCTCAATAAGCATTCAAGCAGCAAGTTTATGAATGCAGCTTTTGATTTTTTATACATGAATTTTTTTTCATTCTGTTTTATATTATTTTTTTCTCAATTCTAGTTGGAGTTTTGCTTAATGATGCGTTGATTTTTTTCTTTAACTTAACAGTTAGTGTCAGATTTCATTATATTTTCATTAATTTCTTTTACTAGTAAATATATTAAGATTGTGGCACTTGAGTTTATATTATGTTTGCTTTTTTATGCTCCGGTTTGTTCGTTGATTGACTAGTTAAGTTGTTTTTTATATAAAGAAGCTGATCAAATGGCATTTCTACCCTTTTTGATTGGATCTGTACATTTGTAATGAACGGATGTTCCATGTGGAAGTTAATTTTGTTTTCCCATGTCTTCAGTAACTTCAGTAAATGCATAAGATGATGTTTTTTCCAACATTAGAAGACAAGTTTTGTAAAGTTTATCAGACTATCAATCAAACTATCACCTTGTTTTAATGAGAAAATTTCAGCATGAATTATTTAGTTGAAATGGTCTCATATTAACTTGTATGAACGGCAATATAGAATTTACAGTAAGGGGATATTCACATATTACGTAACGCTTCAAAGGGGGGTTATAGATTTGTTACGGAGAGGATTATTTATACTGAAAATGTTGTAAAAAGCGCAAAGAATAGGGGCGGGGGGTATAAAAACTCCTAAAATAGTCTTACGTAATATGTGAATACCCCCTAAGAGGTACAACAGAAAATTATTTTTAAACTTCCGTTAAACACAATGTCGTACATCGTACTAAAAGCAATATATGTAAGAAATAAAAAAACAATCAAAATCATTTAAGTATAATTATTCGAATAAAATTTTTTAATGTATTTGCTACACACCGAAAAATTTCATATTGAAATCGGCGAAAACAAGGTTAGTTTAACATTTTTCGGTAGGAGCTTTTAGTGAGCTTTGCAGTCTCTAAGAAATTGGACAGCTTTACTCTGCACTGCAAGGCAATAATAATAACAACTTTTTATTGTAATAAGTAGGTAAATATGTAATTGTTTTTAGATTCTTGCTGTTTTTTTTTGCATTAACTTTTGTTTACATCAGTGATGTTAATGTTAATGTTTTTTTTTGCACATTTTTGTTTTTAGTTTTTCCTGAAGAAGGTCACCACCGGTGATTGAAATATCGAAAATTAAATAAATAATATTTGATAAAACGAAAAATAAGAGTTTTATTAAAAATAAAAACAGTGACCTTGAGCCCAAATAATAAATAATATTCATCCAGTGTAAGGTCGAATAAAGTAACAAATTAATTTTTCGGTAGTGATTTTTATTCATAGGTATTTCGTGTTAATTCAACATGATTTTATAATAACTTTCAAAGAATATTTTTTTTCCTTTTGAAATAATATAGTTATACCCCCGTATTCTGAATTATTTGACAAATGGCAAAACTATAACAAATGACAATTTTTATATATTAAGCAATATAAAAGTTGTCATTTGTTATAATTTTAATTTTATCACCGAGCTTAGAATAAAAGTGTTAGTGTTTATTTAGTATTCCAGTGCAGTTAAATCAAAATGAAGTGGATAATGAAATAATGCGAAGAATCACATCGAATAAAAGGTGAATTTGATACTGAAATAACATAAAGAATCATGTTGAATCAAAATTATTTCAAGTTAAACAACATCCCGACTAGAAATTTTCATGCAAACACATTTGGGATCTAACTGGGATCCCAATTCCGATGTAACGCAGAAACGTATTTGGGACCCGATTGGTTTCCTGTGGGGAAATATTAAAACCTTGCAAAAATTTGCTCAAATCGGGAAAATATCAAACTCTAATATTGAATTAAAATTGCTGAAGCTATCCAAGGGATAAAAGTATGTAGCAATCATCTCTTTTTAAGATGAGCAAAATATACGATTAAAGATCTGTGTTAGATTTTCCCAACAAGTTCCCAATAGTTTCCCATTTGGGAAGAACTTATGTTAAGGCATTAATTTGTAGATGGGCTGTCCCAACAAGTTCCCGATCAAATCACAAATGGGATAACCCTTTTGGATGTGCCACATGAATTCCCAATCGGACCCCAATATGAGTATTGGGAAAATTTCTAGTCGGGATGAATTTCATGCAGCCATTTTATTAATTATTTTACTTGCATGATGTGAATTAGCATAGGCATCAGAAAATTTGGTGTTGTAGTTGACTGCCCCAGCCAAGCTTTGAACTCGGACTCATCTACCATCACTTGCTTGGTAGTCAACGCGCTAACCACTGCAGCCACAACAGCCTCAAATATAATTTAGACACACATCATCATAAGTAAAATTCATTTAATTTTAATTCAACATGATTGGATTGATGATTTACCTTTGAATTAATTTTTTGTAGCATAGATTTAATGCTACTGCACAGTTAAATCGAAGTTGATACTGAAATAATACAAGGAATAGCGTAGAATCAAATTTGTTTCAAGTTGAAACAACGTGAATTTGATATTGAAATAACATGAGGAATTATGTTGAATCAAAGTTATTTCAAGTTGAAACAACGTGAATTTATACTGAAATAATACGAAGAATCATGTTAAATCAAAATTATTTCAAGTTCAAACAACATGAACTTCAATTGAGTTCAACATTATTTAATTAATGGTTTAATATAAAATTTATTTGAAATTAAAGTTATAGTCATGTTGACTCAAAATAAAATGTAACCTTGATATCAATGTTGTTTTGACAGTGAAAACTATTAAATCAAAGAGATTTAAGGTTAGATTAATATTTTTTTGTTAAAAAACTAATATCTAGACCATGGTAATTTCAAATCAGCAGCAGGAAATTTTCGCAGTTAATGCATTTACACAACACGAACATCAAAATAAACAACAACAAGCCACACAACTGAGCACAACAGTGCATTGTAGGCTATGAGCAACTAAACACCAAACCACTTAAACAACAAAATATTTCTCATAAATTCAATATGATTTTCAATCAACATTGCGACATGTTGATTTTACATTGATATTTTTTTCTGTGCGTACTGAGCTTGAGGCCTCTATTATGATTCACAACTAAATTGATAGTTGAGTTGTAGTTATA